>PVIJ01005110.1:88211-108135 GCA_004024925.1 Scalopus aquaticus
TTTATTTATACATACAAGCTGGGGCACAGGCCAGAGGCGTGGGGGCGGCGAGAGGGTTCACCAGAGACAGAGTGGGGAGCAGAACAGGCAGATCAGAAATACACTGCTGAGGGGAGCAGCGGGCGAGGCAGGAGAGGTCTGCTGCGCCATGTGGGATTCTCCCCAGCCGGGCGTCGAACTCAGGTCGCTGCTGCCGACAGCTCCACAGCACAGCGCTTAACCGCTGCGCCACCAGGGAGGCCCTGCATAAATAAATAAATCTTTAAAAAAAAAAAAAAAGAAAAAGAAAATCCTGACTCCCTGCCCCTACCCTAAGATAGGGACTGTTGCCACAAACTCTGATCAAAAGGAATGCCCTGAGCAGTGACTGACTGAGAATGCAATGGTATTTGAGACTCCATTCCCACCCCTGGGCTTAAAACGCAGGCAGAGAACTAAGACCTGAGCCAAAACAAGCCAGTCAGACTTTCTGCCAGCCTCAGAAGGTCATAGGAGGTGAAAGACCTGCCACCTTGGAAGTCAGAACACTTAGATTTGAGTCCCACACAGGCAGGGATTCCTGCCCTTAAGTGTCAAGTGATTGTTCAGTGAAGTAACACTGAGATCTTCATTTTCATGATTTCATCTTTATTTGAACAGTAATGAGCTGTACCGGAAATCAGCTTCCCTCTTCAGCCTGGTCCAACTAGGTCTTCTCTCACTCTATCGCTGGTCCTTAAGGAAACAGGCTTGCTGGCTGCTCCAAGTGCGGGCATCTCCCTCATAGCCCTGCCAACTGGGTATCAGACCATGAGACTCAGTGTCCAGAAGTCACTCCATAAGCCCCTTCTCAGTCCAGCTCAAGCTCTAGTCACGGCCCTTTCTCCCTCTTGGCTCCCTCCCTCCCCACTTCAGCACAGGCTCCAGGGCGCATTATGTCAGCCATGCTCTTGCCAGCTCCTCAGAGTGCTCTCTCTCATCCTTCTGCCACATCCACCTGGTAATCCCCCAACTTTGGATCGACCCAGCCATCCCAACCATCTGTCTTCTCTACTCCTACGCCCAACTGCCAGGACGGCATCCTCATGAGGACATGAGGAAAATGTGTCCTGAGTGGACCTGGGGATACTGCTCCTGTGTCTCTTCCAGCCTCGAAAGTCACCCTCTGCTTCTGAGACCAGATTCCTTACATTTCGCACCTCCATCTCCTCGGTGCCCTGGTCCCTCCCTGCTTCCATCTTCCTCCCAATAAGTAACATGGCTGGAAAGTGGTGTAAAAGCAACTAGGCTCTGGTGGGTAGGGAATTCTGAACCCCCTCAGTGAGTTTGATAATTGGCAAGGTTTGGTACTAGCAAAATGATTCCGAAACTATTTTAGATATGTCACTGTATAATTGAGTCAATGAATGAATGTGTTGATATTAGAAGACAGGATTCTCATTCTGGAAGAAGAAACACAAATATTTAATGGAAGGAAACAAACAAATAAAAACCCTGTGGAAATAGATTGGAATTGTAAGTATCAGCTATAGTTGTGGTTTCCAAAATAGGTCAATAATATATATTCATATGTGTATGTGTATACATAGATGTTTGTATATTCAACTCTGTCTGCTCAAAGAGCCTAAAATAAAATGTGCCTCACTAGCAATATGTACACTTTGCACCGAGATCCTGTTCCCTAAAACCATTCCCCACTAAAAGGAATGGAGTCTGTGATGTTACTGTCATACCTAAAAGTAAACAAAGTACCTTTAAATGTGAAAAATTATTATTTTAGAATGAAATGCAAATATTATAAGCCTAGCTATGTATATATTATATTTGTAATAACAGTTGAGAGAGAAGGAGGCATACAGGTGTGGCCATGCTGATTTCCTAAAGAAATGAAAAGCTGATAAATATATAAAGAGATAAAGGTAAACACTATAGAACAAAACACCATGGACACTGTATAGACACTATGGAACTGAAAAATACAATTATGTGGAACCTAGAAGGTGGGAAGGCGATGGAGATGGGGAAGGGAAAGAAGTAAATGTAAATTTATTTCAACATTGCTCAGAGTATAATATTGATATACTGTATAATAATGAGAAACAAACATGGTATATAAAGCTATGCTTACAAAATAACCACTGTATCTAAAACAGAGACCTTCCAAATATACCCCCCAAACATTCACAAAGCAAGTAGTTCATATAGTAAAAGTTTATTTTTAAACTATCAACAAAAAGGGCCTCCCAAGTGGCGCAAGGGGTTAAGTCTCAGCCTATGATATTATTATCTTTATTATCCTTATCAGCAGCCACTGCAGCAGGAGTTTGATCCCTGGCTGGGGAGTGACCCACATGGCGCAGCAGACCTCTCCTATCTCACCCCCTGCTCCCCTCAGCAGTGTATTTCAGTCAGTCTGCCTGTTCTGCTCCCTACTCTGTCTCTGGTGAATCCTTTCATCACCCCATACCTCTGGCCTACACCCTGTTCTTGTATGCATAAATAAGCAAATCTTTTTTAAAAAGCTATCAACAAAAACACTATTTTAAAAGTTGTAAGCACTTTTTAAGGTAAAGAGTTTCATAGAATGTAATAATAGAAATATGACCAAACATATTTGTCATATCAAGAAATGCACTTGGCTAAATTCATCTATGGATATAGGTTTTCAAATTGAAACACAAAGCAAAATCCATCTATTTTATGGTATATACAAGAGACAGACACACCTACAACAAAGTAGCTGAAAAAGATTGAAAATGAAAGTGCAGTTTTTTCAATGGCTCCTGCTGCAGAGGCAGCAATGAGAAAACACCAGTCATGTCTCTGCTGCAGAGCTACGGTTACAGCTCCAAGCCTAAAGTCGACCAGCTAACTGGGCTCCTACTTAGGAGGGTAGGACTGCCACTGCAAGAAAGATGGATGCCCTCCTTGGCCTGGGGGGAAAGCAGAGGTGGTAGCCAGCCCAGCAAAGACACCAGAAGGCATCTGCCAATGAGAGACCTGCTTTACTCCATGGGGGTCCTCACATGCAAGCATGCATCGGGCTTCCCACCGTGGGCTCACTTTCCTGGGAAGCCCAAAGTGTCTTCCTCAGGGCCTCTGTCCACATCCTCTGCCCCAGAACCCCTCTCCCCACAAAGGAACTGAGAGGACACCTCATTCATCATACAAGTGTGTGACAGTGGCCATGATATGCTTTTCTTTTTTTTTTTTTTTTTAAGATTTATTTATTTATACATACAGCTGCAGCTGGGGTACAGGCCAGAGGCGTGGCGCGGCTAGAGGCCTCACCAGAGACAGAGTGGGGAGCAGAACAGGCAGATCAGAAATACACTGCTGAGCGGAGCAGCGGGCAAGGCAGGAGAGGTCCACAGCGCCATGTGGGAATCTCCCCAGCTGGGCGTCGAACTCACATCGCTGCTGCCGACAGCTCCACAGTGCAGCGCTTAACCGCTGCGCCACCAGGGAGGCCCCATGATATGCTTTTCATTTGTCATTTATTTAATATTTTTCTTCTTTCCTTCCTTCCTCCTTCCCTCCTTCCCTCCCTCTTCCTTCCCTCTCCCTCATTCCCTTCCCTTCTCCTCTTCCCTTCTTCCCTCACTTCTTTCCCCCACCTCATCCATCCATCCATCCATCTATCCATCTTGCCTGCCAGCCTGGGTCAAAATGTAAAAGTGATTATCCCACAAAATTTAAAAAGAACGAATGAAAATGAAAGTGCAGAGAGCACTTGGTAAATGCAAACAAAAAGAAATAAGGGGTCAGAGTCTTATATCAGATAAGATAGAATTCAAGGTCAAAAGCATTTAACAAGGTAAATTATTGAAAAGGTACAGTATACAGAAACTCTTAATAGTTACAAACTCTCTTGGGGCCTCCCCGGTGGCGCAGCTGTTAAGCGCTGCGCTGTGGAGCTGTCGGCAGTGGCGACGCGAGTTCACGCCCGGCGGGGGAGAATCCCACATGGCGCCCGCTGCTCCCCTCAGCGGTGTATTTCTGATCTGCCTGTTCTGATCCCCACTCTGTCTCTGGTGAACCCTCTCGCCGCCCCATGCCTCTGGCCTGTGCCCCAGCTTGTATGTATAAATTAAAAAATAAATCTTTAAAAAAAAATAGTTACAAACTCTCCATACCAAATGACATTGTATCAACATTCACAGAGAGAAAACTACCAGGAATGCAAGGAGAATTAGACTGATATACATTAATACAGGACATTTTCTTTTACCTTTCTTTGGCCCAATGGACAAAAATGAAGTTAAAATAGAAACACAAATGTACATTCATTACTTAAACCTGAAGGAAAAAAGCATGTCCTTTGCAAATGCTCATGGGAACACTCACACAAATTACTCTTTTTTAAGACACAAAGAAAGTAAATAATGTATAAATAAAACTAAAAGGCAGAAATAGAAAAGACAACATTCTCTGCACATTAAACAATAACACTAGTAATGAATATTATTTGGTCAATAAAAGTGAAAACTGCCCCTGAGAAATCAAGAAATTCTCAAACCAATCTCTAGCCAAAGATTGCTAAATTAGAATCTATGGGATACAGTAGTGCTCAAACAGAAATCCATACTGAAATAGTGTAATAAATAAGAAAAGGCAACATGTAACAGAGTGAGCATCTGTAGAAAGCATAATTCTAAAAGTACCCCCCAAGATTCCTATCTTCTGGCTACTTAATCAAACACTAATCTAGATACTGTTATGTAAAGATTTTTCAGATGGAATTAATTAGCTGGATATAAAATAGGGAGATTATTCTGGATTATCCAGTGAATCTGGTTTAGTCACATGAAACCTGAAATTAGAAGAGGAAATAAGAGTTAATCAGGGCCTCCCTGGTGGCCCAAGGGGTTAAGGCTCAGCACTATGAAGCTATCTACAGCCACCGCAGCACACTTCAATTCCCGGCCAGGGAGCTTCCCACATGGCGCAGCAGACCTTTCCTGCCTTGCCTGCTGCTCCCCTCAGCAGTGTACTTCACTAGATTCACCTATTCTGCTCCCCACTCTGTCTCTGGTGAATCCTCTCACACTCCCCACCCCGGACCTCTGGCCTGCACCCCAGTTCTTGTATGCATAAATGAATAAATCTTTTTTAAAAAAAGTTAATCGGGGGGGTGGGTAGAAGAGGCAGAGGAAGTTAGTAGAGGAGGAGGTCAGAAGTATTTGAAGCATGAGAAGGACATGATCCATCATTGCTGGTTTTGAGTTTGGAGGAAGAAGGTCCTGAGCCAAGCTAGATGCCAAGCTTCTAGTCTGTACAAGCTGAGAGCAACCTCTGGCTAGCAGCCAGGAAGGAAATAGGAACCTAAGTTCTATAACCACATGGAACTCAACTTGAATTCTGCCAACAACCTGAATGAGACCAGAAGTAGATTCTCCCCCAGAACCTTCAGATTCTAAGAATCCAGTGGGCCTACACCTTGATCTCAACAACATGGAACTCAGAGCTGAGAAAGCAGCCAAGCTTCTCCAACTTCTGAACTACAGAACCATGAGATAAGAAATTTATGTTTTTTAAGCCACTAGATTTGCAGTAATTTATAGCAAAAATAGAAAACAAACACAGCATCTAGCTTAAGAAGTTAGAAAAAGAATACTAAATAGTCAAGAAAAGCAAATGGGACAATTAATACAATTAGAAAATGATTAGGGTACGAAAAGGAAGCAATCAACAAATCTGGACAGTATATGCTGAACAGTAATGAATCCCATATAACACTGCTGGGAGTCCAAAGTGTTTCCTAATTTC
This sequence comes from Scalopus aquaticus, assembly GCA_004024925.1. NCBI lineage: Eukaryota > Metazoa > Chordata > Mammalia > Eulipotyphla > Talpidae > Scalopus > Scalopus aquaticus. The sequence goes on from PVIJ01005110.1 coordinate 93,960, forward strand.
ATGAACCTCAGTTGGGCCAGTGGTCAAAGGTGGCTGGCCCTAACAGAGAAAATGCATGTTCTTAAATGAGAAAATACTTTACAAAGCAAGCAAGCTTAGCTCCAAAAATAGCTGCCTTTTTAATCTGTAAAGCTTAATAGTAGTAGTAGGAGGGCTGCAGAAGCATCTTCTTCCTCTTTACTCCTCTTTTTTTTTAAAAAAAAGATTTATTTATGCATACAATGCTGGGGTACAGGCCAGAGGTGTGGGGCGGTGAGAGGGTTCACCAGAGACAGAGCGGGGAGCAGAACAGGCAGATTAGAAATACACTGCTGGGGGGAGCAGCGGGCGAGGCAGGAGAGGTCTGCCACACCATGTGAGATTCTCCCAGGCCTGGCGTCGAACTCGCATCATGATGCTGCCAACAGCTCCACAGCGCAGCCCTCAACCGCTACGCCACCAGGGAGGTCCTCCCTACTCTTTTTGAGAGGAGTTAGTGCCAGTCACTTTCTGCGGCTACCTGGTCTTCTGTCTTCCTGAGCTGTGTGTATGGGTTCAGATCCTGTTTGGTTGTGCTGCTTTATTCTTCTTCCAAGTTTTTCTATCTTCTGCATTGCCACTTTTGCCTTGTACCTGCCAGCTTCAAGAACTTCCATTTGCTCTCACTTAGCCCAACAGTATACTAATGACTGGGGCAGGGGGGATGACCATTAAATTAGCCAAACTTTTGGTAAATCTAATGGGAGGAGAACACAAGTGCCCCAGATAAGCAATGATTAATGGAAAATAACCACAGACTCAGCATACATATAAAAGAACTCTATGAGGGCAGTTTGCTTAGCCCGACATAATTAAGTCAAAAAATTTGAATGAAACAAATAATTTTCTGGACACCTGTACCTTCTAAGTGGGGGAAAAAGTTTTAATAAAAATAATTTTCTGCATAATGTACCTTATCAAAAGAAATGGAAAACTGAAACAAGTCACCTTAAAAGAAACAGGGAATGTTGTCAAAAATCAAACTCCCCAAAATACACCATACCCAAGTAGTTTTACAGCAGGATATTACCAAAATTTTAAGAAAGAGATCATTGTAAGGCTATTTAAATTGCACTTGGTGGATTTAAAATAAAATAGTTCCTTTTAAAAAATATCAATTTGGTATGACATTGATATAAAATTACAGAGCCAGCACACAAAAATAAATTACATACCAATCTCATATTGTCTTTTCACTGGCAGATCCATTCACCTATTAGGCCTCGATTATTATTGACCTCTTAGGAGGTTTTGACACTATTAATGATCCTGTAATTTTGCAAATTTTCCCCTTAACTTCAGTGACAGTATGTTGTTCTATTTCAGGTCCAAGTCTGAGCCTCGGGGTAGGTTAGGAGAGCCAAGTGGTGAACCTGGTTGCTGAGGCCTATTCTGCTGCTGCTGGCTGTGGGGGTCAAGTTCCCTTAGGTGCTCTGCAGCTTTAGGTCCAAGTAGAGGCCCCAGGATGGCTGGATGGGGTCAGTTGGTTCAGCTAAAAAACCAAGGCTCAGGGCAGGTAGTGCCTAATTCTGAGCATGGGGAGCTGCAGACTGGTTTGAGCAGGGCTGTCAGTTGAACTTGGAGGCCCAGGGGGCTTCAGGTGGGGCTCGTGGGATTACCTATATGCCCCAGGCAGGGTTCAGCACATCCTGGTTAATGGGCCTAAACAACTCAAGCTTGGTTTGGATGAGGCTGCAGGTTTACCTCAGTCTCCAGGCAGGTTCTGCCAGGGCCTGCTGGTCGACCTGTGAGCCCTGGGATTTCGACCCCCAGGCTGGTGCTCATGAGACCTGTTGGTGGACCAGGGAGCCCTCGGATTTGGAATCCCAGGACGATGCTGGTGGGGCCTGCCGGTCGACCAGGAAGCCCTAGGTTTCGAAGCCCCAGGCTGGTGCTGATGGGGGGGCCTGTGAGCCCCGGTCTCAGTGCAGGTGTTGCCGGCTGTGTGGATCGGAGATACCCATGTTGTTTGGTTTGCGGCTTCATGTCCAACGCTAAGGCTCAGGCTGGTTTGGGGGAGCCAAATGTGGGACTTTGGAGCCCTAGGCACTACCTGCTGGCTGTGGGGTCTGGGATGCCCATGGGGCTTGGAATGGGGCTTTGGGCCCAAGGAGTAGCCCCAGGCTGGTTGGTTGGGTCTGTGGGTTTAATTTAAACTAATATTTGTATTTTATTATAGCTAAAATCACTTAATGGTCTATACTAACCCTTATATGTATGTTGTATTGTGAAACTTAGATTTGGACACAAGTAAAAATAAGATAAAATGATTTTCATTTTGACACCAAATATAGCTGGGGTCTTATTTTGAGTCTTCCATTTTTACTTCATTCTTTGTGCCACATTCTACCTCTCACTAAGTGTTGTTTGATATTGATCTTGTGAGCTTCAAGGGGCAAGTCCCTTTTCTTTTTGCCCGTACTAGTCTTTGGCCTGGTGGGCACTGAAGAAATAGATTATTCATGCAATGTGAATATTTGTTGAGCACTTAGCATGTGCCAGGTATGGCATATACAACAGTGAACAAAGGCATTCTGGGTTCCAGAGCTTATGGAGCTTACATTCTAGTGGAAAAAATAAACAGAAAATAAATAAGAAATCTCAGACATCGATGCGTGCGTGCTATAGGATCACGTAGCAGGAAAGCCGGGGTAGGGTGGGGGGGCGCCAACATTGAGCTTGAAAGAATGCATGAGGAGCAACCAGCTGGTGAATTATTCGATATCGCGATATCGAATTTATTTAGTTTTTGTTGATCATTAGATTGTTTACGGGCCGTTGAAGATGTCCAAAGGTCAAGTGCAGAGGCAAAGCACAAGAATACTTTCCAATTCTTATTACAGTCCTCTGACCTTGCCTTTGCTGTCACGGTCACTCTTGCACTCCCCACTGTGTCCCCATTCTTCTCCTTCCGGATCTGCCGTACTGCGCAGTCGCAAAAGAAACTGCCGAGCCCAGTGGAACGCGCAGAACCCGCGACTATACGCATGCGCACCTGTCCCCGTATGCCTCGCCCCGCCCCCTGCGCCCGCCCGCGTGCTCCTGCCGTTTCTCCGGGCGGGGCGGTAGGCGGGGATGAGGCGGGGCGGAGCGCGCCGGTGCGTGCGTGCGCGCGCGCCGCGGGCGGGCCAGTGAAGCCGGCGGCCCTGGCACGTGATCTGGGTCTGGCTGGGTGGCTCGGTGGCTCCGTCTGTCTGTCCGTCCGCGGTTGCCATCATGGCGGACGCGGCCAGTCAGGTGCTCCTGGGCTCCGGTCTCACCATCCTGTCCCAGCCGCTCATGTACGTGAAGGTGCTCATCCAGGTACGAGTCCTCGCCATTCCCTTCCCCGCCCGGAGCCCTGCTCTGTCCCCGCTGCCCGCGGCGCCTGAAGATCGGTTCCTGCCTTCTGGGGCCTTCAAGTCTCCCGAGATGCTGTTCCGTCTCCGCTGCCCCTTCCTTCGTGGCTGAGACGAGTTTCACCGCCCGCGCCCCTTCTGTCCCTGGGCCTTCCCGAGGTCTCGCCTCCGGGTCAACCGGGAAGGCCCGCTCCTTCCCCGCAGCCAACTGCCGCCCGCTCGGTGGCTCCTGAACTTTGTTTTTTCTTCTCTGAGGTTGAGCCTGGCCCGTCGCCACCGTGGGCTTCCCAGCCCCTCCTTCTCGTCTGTTTGAAATGAGCACTCACCTCTTTTCCCCTGCCCACAAAACTGGCCGCGAAATACTCTGTTGAAGTCAATTTTGAAATTACGGGAGCGCCAACATTTTCCTTTTTTATTCGCTCGCTTCTTCCTTTGCTACAGTTACTGCTGCTATTCTGTTCTGAAATTTTAGCACCAGATACCCAGGTAAACACAAGGAGCCCATTCAGAACTGATCAGGGGTGGTTGCTGAGAGAAAATTGGGCAGGATCTACTGAGCGCTCTCCAGCAGCAGCCTTTGTGGCTCAAGACAGTGAAAAAAACACGTCTGTCTGAACTGGAAGTCAGTTCAGCCGAGAAAGTTTTAGCGAGTTAGTTTCTCATCTACTGTAAAATAATTGTCAGATGCATTTTATGTCCAGGCGCAAGCAGGCCAGGTTTTAGCAGGTGGGTACACTATTAGTATTTTCAGTAGCCTTTCTGAGTTTCCCTGTCATAGGTAGGTCATTCGTTTTTTAAATCTTAATGGAGAGTACACCCCATTAGCTCTTGCTTTGTGCCAAGGAAGGGAGCAGTTTTCAGAACCCCTCTTCTCACTGTCTGTCCTCATCAGAAATACACAAGACTCCAGGGAAGGTCACATTTCTTACTCCTGACTTAATGTGTTGCTTAGTTGACCCGTTTGGATTCAGATTTTATATGTAAAAGGCTATTGTAAAATAAGTTACTTGAACCAAGAACAAAGATTTGTAGATGTATTGTGACATCTAAAAACAGAATTGTCACATTTGGGGCTGTGTGAGATGACAGCTTTTTATGTACAGTCTAGTAGGAGCACCCATACACAGTTCTTCTCCAGGACACAGGATTTTCTAAGTGACAGTCAGAGCTCTTGCCCCCCTAACTTGAATATCTTTAATTCTGATCTCACAATCTCTATGCGTTGCCAAATATCTTGGCGGAGAGGGAGGTTGGTGAAATTCACAAATACTCAGGTTTTTAAAATAGTTGGACAGTAACATTTTCAGGAAGCCCAGACAGTAATTTTACTGGACAGGTTAAGAATCTCAGCAGTCAAAACCATGTCCTACAGCCTTTATTCTCTCAGTCCTCCATTTAGCACAGAATATGAAAATTCTGAGTATATTGTAGAGATAAAATGATAATCGTTAACTCTAAAATGGCCCCCCATTAGATTGTTAATGACAGTCTGCTCTTTTAATATGAACTTAGCTAGTAATTATTTCCTGAGTGAATTAGCCAGCTATAATCTGCATTTGCCTTTTGAGTGTTTAGTCTTGCTAGCCAGATAGGGAGTTGATGCTGGCCTAGTGGTAGATGTCTTCTCATTTTGTTAAATATTAAAAATGGACTAGAGTTTCTTTAGAAAATGCTTTTGAACCTCCTCAGTAAACGGTAGCTTTCTTAACACAGAAGTGCCTTTATCCTGTTTTCAGTTTGTTGTTGATCTATGGTAGCTACATGGTTTATTTCATAGAATTTGAGCCAAAAGTAAACTTGGGAGTTTATTGAAACCAGTCTTATCAATAGAATAAAAAGCTGACGAGGATTATACTTCATCATCTTGGAAAATAAACACTATATTTTAACTTATGTTGAAAAGTATAACCCTAATTTTGTTCTTTATTCAGCACCTTGCAGCTAAGATATTCTTGGGAGTATATAACTTGTATTGATTCTTACCTTAGTCCCTTGTTTTTAAAGGTGGGATATGAGCCTCTGCCTCCAACAATAGGACGAAATATTTTTGGGCGGCAAGTATGTCAGCTTCCTGGACTCTTTTGTTATGGTAAGTTTCTGATTTATTTGGAATTGGATGATACTGGGCAACTGATGGGCAGGAGTTACTGAAAGACAAGACATAGAAAGCATATTTCCTTGAAATTTCTATATAACCATTTCTTTCAAGTAAGATTAAAATCTCTGATTCATGTTCTTAGCTCAGCACATTGCGAGCATCGATGGGAAGCGTGGGTTGTTCACAGGCTTAACTCCAAGACTGTGTTCAGGAGTCCTTGGAACTGTGGTCCATGGTAAAGTTTTACAGGTAAGAAGAAAATCAGTTAATCTTCTCTCAGTTTTAGATTAGCTTTTATGCAGTTTGTTCTCATCAAGAGCAGTTTCAAAGACATTTATAAATTTGGTCTTTCTTCCTTTTGGAAATCATGTTCTTGAAATACCAATTCTAAATTCTTTCTTGAGAAGCAAGGGGAATTTCTGTAAGATGAAAGGATTTTGACCCATATGACCTTCTTTGAACCAAGTTATTCTGAGCAAAAATTACATACACTTACTTGAGCTGGTATGTAACTGACTTTCATAGAGGAAAAGAAGCTGATTAAAATGTGCATTTTTTCCCTGAAGTTAATGCTCCTCTTATTTCTGCTGTTACCCTGGTAAGATGTTTTCTGTTACAGACCATTTAAAAAGTCAGGACAGTGCATATTTGTATGCAGAGAGAAGAGGGGCCATTCTTGGGGTTCTGAATAATAATGGCAATGATTTTCTTCCATCCAGATCATGGCTATATGGATATTTGCCTTTTAATTATCTATGATATTTGTATTTGTGCATTATTTCTGAATATTATGTTGCATAAACTTAAAAGTTAAAGAAATTCACCAATATGTGTATACCAGCCCTAGGGTAACAGTTACTTGGGAAGGTGGCAAGAGATGAGAGATAGAACTTCAGCTACATCTGTAGGATTTTAAGAAGGGAAGAGATCTTATGCAAAAAGAGTAAAATGTTACTATCTGTAGCCTGTGGGATGGATACATAGTGAATTGTTTTCTTAGTTTTTCTGTACCTTTTATAAAACATCAGTTACATGTCTTAGTGTTTCTTCTTTCTTTCTGTTTTGCCATCTTTAAACTTCAAGTGCTAAAGGTTATCATTTTTATTGTACTTATTTCTCAATTGCACCTGTTACGTAGGTCAAACAGAATTAATCTTTGCTCCTTTTATAAAGGTGTAACCTATGTAACAGTCCATGGGAAGATTGTGCAGCATAAGCATGTTTAAGAATATAAAAGTCATGGGTTTTCTATTATTCTTTCTCCCAGAGGCAGGCACCAGGGGTATATTATCTTAAAAAAAAAAAAACAAAAAACAGTGAATGCTTATGAAATCTATAAAGCATATAAATGTGCTAAATTCCAAATGTTTGCTACCTGCTTATCTAAATGGTGCTCGGTACCTACCCCAGCACATCCTTTAGTTTGTTTGTTAGGTTGCCCCAATTCTAATGTTTCATCATTTGATGAACAAATCATAATTTTGTCAAACAATTAGCTTAGCTTTTCAGTCAGTACTCATATGGAAGCTGTTTCACCCCTCAGTCATTGTCATTCTCTACCCTTATCCTTGTTGTCTTGCCTGTCCACTGAATTTGGAAGCAACAATGCAGTTGGGCTGGGGATGAGAGAAATGTAGTCCTAATGGGTCAGTGTTTTGGGTGGATTGATTACTATATTTTCCAGCCACACCTTAGTCCGGGCCGAGTGAAAGTATTGCTGTTACCTAAGTGAGATTTACATGTGGAAAGGCAGTTATACTCTAGTCAAAGTTCCTTTACATAAAGGAAAAATAAGAGAAACTTGACATTCCTTGAATATGTATTTCACATGTAGCCAAGTGAAACTTGATGGAGGTTTGGTACTGTACTGGTAATAAAAACAGCTTATGTGGCCTCCCTGGTGGCCTGGGAGTTAAGTCTCAGCGGTATCACTGCTAAGGCCTGACTGAGTTCGATTCTGGTTAGGGAGCTAACGCACATATGGCACAGCAGACCTCTCCTGTCTTGCCGGCTGCTTCCCTTAGCAGTGTATTTCAATAAATCCTCCTGTTCTGCTACCCACTCTTCTCTGGTGAATCCTCTTAGCACTCTCACCTCTGGCCTACATCCCAGTTCTACACAAAAAATAAATAAAACAGCTTATACAAAAAAAAGAAGGACCAACTTGGGATTGATGAAGTGGTTCACCTTTATAAGAAGGAGTTCTGTGTATCTGAATAAGAATTAAGTTGAGGGGCCTCCCTGGTGGCGCAGCGGTTGAACGCTGCGCTGTGGAGCTGTTGGCAGCACCCTATGCGAGTTCGACGCCCAGCCAGGGAGAATCCCACATGGTGTGGCAGACCTCTCCTGCCTCTCCCGCTGCTCCCCTCAGCAGTGTATTTCTGATCTGCCTGTTCTGCTCCCCACTCTGTCTCTGGTGAACCCTCTCGCGGCCCCACGCCTCTGGCCTGTACCCCAGCTTGTATGTATAAATAAATAAATCTTAAAAAAAAAAATTAAGTTGAAATCTGTTCAAAATAATGAAAAGAAGTAGACAATTTCATTAAATGGAGTAAAAGTCTAGAAATTGGTTATTGTTTTTCCTTCCATGATTTTCTTAGAGATGAATGAAAAATTTTAACACGTCTGAACCTATTAGAATTAAATTCTAACCTTGGAGGTCCAGTGGTGCTATTGCAATTTGATCAAAAACATCATTTTGCTTGCTTACTTTTGATGATTGTTCTCTTGCTCTGATGTTTTTTTAAAACAATTCTTTTTACAAAAAAAGTATTGTCTTTTTTTAAATCTAGTACAACGAGCAGCTCAATGATTCTTTTATTCTATACATTGCCTATCTTCTATTTTTAAAATAACCCACAAATAATATTTCCTCTTTCAGTTTAGTTTGGCCTTTTGTGGTATTCATGTTCTCTTCTCTAGGAAAAAAAAAAAAACTTGACTTGTTTCAGAAACAGAAAAGGATAAGTCAGGCAACTTTAGCTATTCAGACTCAGCACCGATTCTCTGTTCTTTTGTACAATGAAGAAGAGAGACTTGCCCTATTTGGAATTGGTCCTGTGATTTTCACAAGATTAGGAACCCTAGGCCTTGTTTTTCCTAACTTATTTTCTGTTAAACAAGAATGTTTAGAAAGTGATATTCTGGATTTTGTTTGATTTCCTTCTCTTAGAGTTTTCATGAGCATTTCCTTGTTCCTCCAGCTGACCAGTATGTTAACCTTAAAACAAGATCTCTTTAGAGACACTTATTTCCAGTTGATTAATTAGAAGTAGAAGTAAACTGGAGATTTGTAGCAAGAAAAGAAAGAAAATCAACTATTTGGCTTTTGTTTTCTACCAATAGTGTTTTCATTTTATGTCTTCTAGTGAAATTATCTTTAGCTTAACCATCCTTTCTTTTCTTTTTCTCTTCCTTTACAGCATTACCAGGAGTGTGATAAGGTTGAGGTAGGTTGGAGCCAATATCTATGCCTGGGCCCATTTCCCTTATAAGGGATGAGCAGTCAATTTCCCTTTCATCTCAGTGAGTGTTGGCACACAGGGTGGCCACAGTTTGACTAGTTCTATTTAAAACCATCAAGATACCTGTCTTCTTTGATTTTGATTCCAGGAGGTAGGACCTGGAAATGCACAGAAAGAAGTTTCACTTTGCTTTGACAGAGTTATCAAGGAGGTAAGAATTGAATAACATCCTGTGCTGTTTCCCTAAATCAGAATATATGGTGCAGGGCCTCCCTGGTGGCGCAGCGGTTAAGCGCTGCGCTGTGGAGCTGTCGGCAGCAGCGACGCGAGTTCGACGCCCAGCCAGGGAGAATCCCACATGGCGCAGCAGACCTCTCCTGCCTCGCCCGCTGCTCCCCTCAGCAGTGTATTTCTGATCTGCCTGTTCTGCTACCCGCTCTGTCTATGGTGAACCCTCTCGCCGCCCCACACCTCTGGCCTGTACCCCAGCTTGTATGTATAAATAAAAAATAAATCTTTAAAAAGAAAAAAAAGAATATATGGTGCAGCAGTTTTGAAAATCAGGATCATCAGGCCTTGTATGTTCAGTGTCTGTTCAAAATGAAATGAAACCTTCAGTTTAATTTGGTCTTTACTACATGTATAACATAAGGAAGAGAAAGAGTTGTTGTTGCCTACTGTTTGGGATGTTTGCATTGTAAGGAAACTAATTTTGCCTACTCATTTCATCTTTAAAATTGAAGAGGTTTCTACTGTAAGTCTTCTGATAAAGTTGAAAATCTCTGGCACAAACGTGTTAAAATAGTGGCCAGGGTCTCTGTTAAATATTGTGTATTCAGAAATGCTTTTACATTATCCTGGCTTTGGAATGCCTTTATCACCCATTTTCCATACCTGTCTTCTGCCATCGGAGTTTACTTTATACCTAACATAATATTTATGACTTTCAGAACTATTTCTTAATTTCATAGTCTAATTGTCTGTAATGAGGTCACAATTTTCCAGTAAATGCTGCCTTCTAAAATATCCATTCCCAAACAAGTATCTCTATAGGTCAGATGAATTAACTTTATTTTCTCTAAATTTCATGAAGTAAGTTTATTTAAAAGTAGAAATATATGTATTAATATGCATTTTGTATTTTCTTAACTGTTGTTACCCTATCCTGTCCCACAGGGTCTTCTTAGAGCTACCATTGGAGGAGGGGGTGAGGGATGTATTAACTGAGTAACTGAAGATAATGTTTAAATGCAAAAAGGAATAACGGACCTGTGACATTTATAACCCACCTCCAAGGATTGTAATTTAATGTCTTTACTAACTTTGTAACAGACTCCTCAAGACTAGAAAGATAAACTCAGATAAATAAAATAGCAGTGAAGTTACCAGATTGTGGTCAAACAGCAAATTGGAGTTGTTCTGTTCTCCCTGAGTTTTCAGTACAGATTGAATGGAGCCTGACATTTGTGTAGCAAAGATAGTAGAGTCTCTGCAGCCACTCAAAATGAGAGCAAAGTAATCTAAATACAGCTTCACAGTTTTATTCCAATGCCTCCCTGTTTATTTGCTTTTGTTTCTCTTATCTATAAAGTTGAGAGGACAGCAGAAATCTTTTCTGGAGAGAAATTTTGAGGTGTAACTCTAACAGAACATTGAAACCCACAAGTGTAGAGGCCCGCAGATTGACAGTGAGTTACTGCATCCTAACCTCAGGGCAGGAGTGCTGTGTGGCTCCCTCTCTTATTCAGCAATATCACCCACATTGCTGCTTAGAAGAATTTGAGTGTCATATATGTGAAGAAGTGTGTGTTGATTGTTTCTAGACAACTCGAGAGATGATGGCCCGTTCTGCTGCTACCCTCATCACACATCCCTTTCACGGTACGTTTACAGCTGATAACTGAAATAATCGGACTGCTTATATTTCTTTTATACCTTGGTCTCCTGACTCCTTAGATAGCTTCATCTGGAAGTACATAAAAGTGCATTTCTTGAATTTTGTTTGTTTGCTCGCTAGTTTTGACTTTTATCCAGTTTATCCAGATAGCAAAAGGTCTTTAGGTAGAAAAAACTTTTTTCTCCTCCGCAAGACTGTCAAAATTGATCTTGATGTAGTTTTAAAAGTTTTTTCTCTGTGTTCTGCAGTGATCACTCTGAGATCTATGGTACAATTCATTGGCAGAGAATCCAAGTACTGGTAAGAGTTTTTGTTTCCAAATATTCAGGGAGATCTGTTTAAGCCAAAGTATTAGAATAACACTATTACACCTTTTGGTGTTGCCTTAGAATTTACAGAAAAGATTCATGTATCTTACACAATCTTATCTGCATGCGTGCACACACATGCACACGCACACGCACACCAGTAAAATAGAAGAGAATGGGCCCAGGCAAATTCAGGATCCTGCAGCCCAGGTTCTCAAAGTAAGTTGCAGAACCACCAGTGCTGAAATCATCCTGACTCCATGTCACTGCCTTTAGGTAATGACGTCTCCACTTTTCTCTCTAAATTCAACTCTCTGCAGCGTGAGGGGGTGGGGTGGGGGTGGGGGTGTAAACTTGATCTTGTCAGAGTGATAATTTTTTAACAACTTCACAATCATCTTAATATGTTTAACCTTCCCTCTGTACCTTAGTGGACTTTGTGACTCCATAGCAACCATCTATCGGGAAGAGGGCATCCTAGGATTTTTTGCGTGAGTAAATTGTTGATTTGTGTGTATGTGATTTTGGTGTGATTAGAAAGCTTTGATAAAAGTAAAGATATGATTCTGTTTAACTCCTGGGGAAATATATTCTCTAGGTTTACTTCATGTTAAACACTGTTTAGGCCCCTCTGATTTCAGTGCTCTTATAAAAACCCCCCTTCCAACTTTTGCTTATGCACATGTAAAATAATTTGAAATGAAGATTTTGTTAAATCATCTGGTTTTATAACAAATAAATTGATTCCAAGTTTCAGCTCTTGTGAGTTTCCAGTTCTATACAATTGATAAAATGAGGAAAATTAGTTTATGAAAAATGGAAAAATCATCTGATGTGGTTTTTTATCTGAGGTTTTTACATTCATTCCCTTGAATGTACTTTAGAGGAAGTCAGAACAACAGAAGTTGCATTGTTAACTAAAGGGTCCTTTTTAATTTTCAATGTCCACATAATGGATTTTTTTGTTTATCACAGATACTCTGAGAGATAGGCAAGACAGTTACTATTCTCATTTTAGAAATTATGAGAGAAATTAATGCTCTGGCAAGCTCATTGGCTGCCCATCACCTAGTTGATGGGTGACAGGAGTGACATTTGAACCCTGTTCGTAGTGGCTAGGACATTGTTTGGTCCACTATTCCCTGCTGCCTTGCTATATCACCCAGGCCCTGGAAACATGGTATTTCATGTCTCTCTTTTATATCTGTGTTTGGGTCATTATCATTTTATAATTTCTCTCATCTTTTCCAAGTTTCAAATAATTTAATTTAATAACAACCACATTTAAGTCTCTGCACAGTAGGCAAACTTTTGGCTTCCTTGCTTAAATAGTTACTAACAGTAAGGTGAGCCACTTGCCATATTAGAGGTTATAGCTGATCTGCATTTAAAAAGTGGGAATGAGGGCCTCCCTGGTGATGCAGAGGCTAAAGTTTCAGCACTATCAAGCTGTCTCCAGCCTCTGTGGCGTGAGTTCGATCCCTGGCCAGGGAACTAATCCACATGGCACAGCACACCTCTCCTGTCTCGCCCGCTGTTTCCCCTCAGCAGTGTATTTCAGTAGATCTGCCTGTTCTGCTCCCCACTCTGTCTCTGGTGAATGCTCTCACCCTTCACACCTCTGGCCTACACCCCAGTTCTTGCATGCATGAATAAACCTTTAAAAAAAAAAAAGGGAAGTGGGAATGAAAGTCATTAGCTAGTGATCAGCTTCAAGTACAATTATATTGACTGAATGAACTAGTTTTGAGGGCTAGATTTAGAATTCAGTGTCTTTTCAGTTCCATAGACTGTTTTGAAATTTCTAATTTGCAAAGTATTTGTGTTGAGTGGATTTTCTTTTTACTGATCACAGATCTTTGTTATTATTTTTGTTTGTTTCTTCATTTAGGGGTCTTATTCCTCGCCTCCTAGGTGACATCATTTCTTTGTGGCTCTGTAACTCACTGGCCTACCTCGTCAATACCTATGCACTGGACAGTGGGGTAGGTTGTACCCTTGGGGAGCACCACCTGGGGCTGACTTTATTGTATTCGTCCGGTAGTTTGGTAGCTTTAAAGTAAGATGACAGTTTATTGTGTGCCTGCCTCATCATTATATAGTTAAACATTAGCAGTCAAGTGTCCAAAGGCTAATGGTGTGATCTGTACTGTTTTCCATAGAGAGCCCTGAAGTGCGCGAAATAAGCCCAAGAGATGTAGCACTGTCTCTGTGCCAGAGCAAGTCAGTTCTTACTGATAACCTGATTTTAGAAGATGCCATGAAACATGGCGATTTCACGGTGTGATGTCTGATCTGATGTGCTAAGGGGATTTTCTAGAAACTTCAGCCCTGGGAGGTTTTAAGAATCAGCCTTTCCTAAAAGGAATGTTCCCCCTGCCTTGGCAGTTGTGGGTCTCTTTGTACGTAGGCCGCCCCATATCATGTTGGAAAATAGAACACACCCAAGGGTGGGCTAAATCCAAGTTGTAAGCTTCATGAGTATAGAGACTGATTTTCTCCATGATATCTGCTCGCAGCTAGCTATAGAGGTGGTGACTTACCTCTTAGATAGGCTATAAAGGTAGTTTTTCAGGGATTGTATTTCTAGAACTTGAAGGAAAGTTACCAGTCTTATTTTCTTCTGTTTCTGAAATCCTGAAGCTATTACGTTTGTTTCTTTTTTTTTTTTAATAAATATATATTTTTATTGTTATTTATGTCTTTTACATTTTGTATTCCCCTTGGGTAGCCCACCACCAATTCACCCGTGATCCATCTCCATGGTCCCTTGTGTTCTTTTCTATTCCATTTTGTGCTCTTTTCCTCTCTCCTATTTGGTTTCCTTATAGTCCTGTTATAACTGAAACCATTTGATATTTTTCTCTTTCTTTCTGGCTTATTTCACTGAGTATGATCCCCTCTAATTCCATCCATGTCGCTGCAAATTGCATGTGTTTATCTTCTTTGAATGCTGAATAGTATTCCATTGTGTATATGTACCACATCTTCTTGATCCAATCATCTATTTTTGGACATCTGGGTTGCTTCCATACCTTTGCTGTTGTGAACAG
>PVIJ01005111.1:0-108000 GCA_004024925.1 Scalopus aquaticus
AAAAAAAAAAAAAAAAAGAAAAAAAAAAAAAGTTAATTCCTAAGTAGTTTTATGGACTATGTGGTCTCTGAGCCATTATGTACATTTTCATGCATGAGGTCAAGAGCTTGCTTATCTTCTCCAAATACATTTAATCGGTGCTAGGTATGTTGGATTCTCTTAATGTCCTATCGAAGATGAAATATACTTTCTTGTAAAATGTCCTTGATGATATATATTAAAAAGAGCTCAGAGTTTATGTCCCTGAATTTAGAAGTACTGCCTGATAACTCCCTATGAACATAATAAAACACTGGTGATAAAGTATATTTTCATTCAAACGGTGTATTTGAGTTTCAGTTCAATCAGTATAATGATAGATCAAGATCCATAAATCTTGAGTTAGGCAAGACAATCAAAAGATGATATATGCTTCAGTTCTCATGTGTTTAACCATATGCAGATATGGTGTTAATTGTAAGGTAGTCAACTTTATTAATAAATCTAAGCCACCCGACTCCTTCATTCTCCTCACTTCTGCAGTTACTTCATGTTTCTCATCTATTACATTTGTTATGTACCATGACACTAAAATTATGCTTAGGAAGATGACATGATTTTCTTTATTCTCCAGCCTCTACCTTGGAGCTTATGTGGCTTAAAATGGCAGTTGCTCCAGTCACTATTTTGGATCATGAGGTTGAATTTTGCAAATTAGAGGGCTATAAGTATCCGTGACAATTTTGTGGAGATACCTTACAAGCTCTGGATTGCTTAATTCCAAATTTAATTAATTACTTAATTCCACTAATTCCAAAATATTTCACTTAATAGAAAAAAATAATTTTGTCTATTAAATGAGAAAAAATGAATGTGTCTTTTTCAAATCATGCATTTTTTGATCTTTTTGTCACTCCACTACATGCAAAAATAATCCTAAATTATAGCACAAATAACTCTCCCCTACAAATGACTATACTCCAACCTAGTAGAAACCTGAAAACATTTCTAGAGGGGGAAAAAAAAATCTACTATTGAATTTCAATATTTTCTAAAAATGAAAATAAATCTGTTAAACTATATAAGGAATTTTGATATTTTCTAAAAATGAAAATAATTAAATCTGCTAAACTATATAAGGAAAAGTCTTTAGGAATGTAGCATTTTTTTCTTTTGAAATAGTAATATTTATTTGTTAATGATTATTTTAAAAATAATGCAAAATATTAAAGAAAAAAGAAGGAACAACAAAAGAACTAAAATTGAATGACCACCATCCACAATCATGAGTATCAAGAACAGACCTTGCTACATGAATAAATAATCTTGTAAAATGAAAGAGGAAAAAAACAATGCAAACACACTATTATAATCAAATATACTTTATTGTTAAAATTTTGACATGTTAAAAATATGCATAATTGCTGTTTTTGCACATTGTAATCAGCAATAAGGGGCAAACACTGTTTTTAAATGAATTATAATTAGTAACAAGAAAGTTATGAAATTTGTGTATGTACTTGATGATATTGTGTGATCATCAGTATTTTGATGCTCCTTTGGGGGCATCAGTTAGCCACCATCTTTTGAATAATTCACTAAGTGTAAATTGAGATAATAGTGAAAGTTAATAACATTTTCTCTTCTGAACAGGCTTCAAAAGCTTTTGGCAGAACAATTATAGTCAAAGGTCATGGTTATTTTGCTCACTATGGTATCATCTCCAAGTGTTTAAGAGTTAGGTAGTGGTGGGCTGATATCCTAGCAAAGGGCTGTGTATCGAAGTGTGATAGAGGACTAGGAAGAATTACTGTTGGATTAGCAGAATATGGAGTTCATGAGATAAAGATGATTAGACATTATGCTTGAATACAGAGGGGAGAAAGAAAAAAATAGCCATGTGAGAATACCTGGACTTAAAAAATAAGAAAATGGTCATTTTAGGTATAGGAATTTCTATTTTACAAATGGCCTTAGGCATCCAGACTGCCTGGATAACAGCATATAACATGATTAGTATAAAATTCTATTTTAATTTGATAATAAACAAGGGAAAAAACATCAATATATTGGGGAAATTAGTGAATTTCTTAACCAAGGAATTAAAAGGAAAATATCTTTATTTTTTTATTTACTATTTTCAAGAATACTACAACCAAAGAGTGATGCTACTATCTTATCCAGATCCCACATTTTCTTGCTGCATGTACTTTTTTTTTTAAGAAAAAAATGTGTTTTATCAGAATGTCAAAAGTACAACTTCTAAGAAATGGTACACAAAGTGCAAATCCCACATCCCTTCCTTCTCCCTCCAAAACCTACTTCCTAGAAGCAATTCCTTTTAACATGTCTTGGTAGGAGTTTCTGGTGGTTGTACCCATACATCCTATATACATTCACAAAGAAATTTTTCTTTTTTTATTTTTAATTTATATATTTTACATAATTGTTCATTTTTGTACATTTTCTTTCTTTTCCCAGGCGTAATCTCCCTAGAATTTCTACCATCAATTCACCCATGCACCATCACCATCGTCCTCTGCTCTTCCCGTCCTCATTTTGGTCCCTCTCTGAGAGACTGGTATTAGTTGCTCATTTAAAGTTTCCTATTTTTTAAAGGATCTGTAAGTGTGCAATATTTTTATAATTAGAAAAATTACTTTGTCTATAATATAAATATAATAATATTTAATATATAATAATAATATATAATAATAATATAATAATATATATAATAATATATAATAATAATATAATAATATATAATAATATATAATAATATATAATAATATATAATAATATATAATAATATATATAATATATAATAATAATATATAATATAATATATTATATATAATAATAATAATTATATAATATAATATAATGTAATATAATACAATATAATATAATAATTATATAATAATAATATATAATAATAATATATAATAATAATATATAATAATAATATAATAATATAAAATATAAACCAGAGACAATTTTTCTAATTATAAAAATATTGCACACTTACAGATCCTTTAAAAAACAGGAAACTTTAAATGAGCAACTAATACCAGTCTCTCCCTATCACAGGGAGGCAATTATTATAAACATGTATAAACATGGTGGTTTATTATTTTTCCATTTAAACTATATATTAGTGGCCATATATTTTTATGTCCAAGTATTACATGTACATATACATGCACTTTATGTTCATGTTTTAAAATTATTTTAATATTGACATGTTCAACCAAACGAATGTATTAATTTAATTATCCATATTTTCTCCCTTCTTTGTATATTATGCATTCACTCATTCTTTTCATTTGATTTTCCTTTTCCTAATACTGTGAGAGAAATTAGCCAGTTTATCTTTCTTGTCAATGATTCATTTGTCCCTGGTGTTAAACCTATCTATTGTACATTTTAAAATTTTGACTGTATTTTATTTACTTTACAGGTTTGTTTTAGCTTATCCAATCCTCTCTTTTTCTTGATATAATTTTTAAGTGTCTTTTTCATTTACAGTCCTTATCTTACATATCTGGCTTATTTCCTAGACGGTAATTTTTCTTAAGGACTTTTAAAGACATCAAGCACTTTTATAAATTTTGCTATGCTTCTAATAAGTAATTTTCAAGCAGAATATTTCCTTTTGGTGTGCTTATTTAAAATGATATTCCCATAGCATCTGTGATGCTGGTTTTATTTTTCACTACTTAGGTTAATAGGAAGACATTTCCTGAAATTCAGGTTGTCATTCATAATTCCATTCCCTGCCTCTGGGATGGCTGTCAAATGATCTTATCTCATTGCAGTTTATGGGTTTGATACTGGGCACACTTCTCAAACATTTGGTCAAAATCATCAAGGATTCTGGTGGCACAACAGGTTAAGCCTCAGCCTATGAAACTATCGGCAGCCACTGCAGCATGAATTTGATCCCGGCCAGGGAGATTCTCACCTGGCCCAGCAGACCTTCCTGCCTCGCCCTCTGCTCCCCTCAGCAGAGTACTTCGGTGGATCTGCCTGTTCTGCTCCCCACTCTGTCTCTGGTGAATCCTCTCAGCACCCCACACCTCTGGCCTACACCCCAATTCTTGTATGCATAAATAAATAAATCTTTTAAAAAAATCATCAGGAATTGATCAAGCATGATTCAAATGCATTGAAATAGGATTAGGTCCTACTCCATTGCTTGGTTTTATCACAATCTGAGATAAATGAATGCCCAATACTCTTGCCCTCATTTTCTGCCACCTTTAAAACTCTTCTAGTCTTTGTTGTCCACTAAAATCATTCTCACATAGAACTTGGAGTTCACAGTGTAAACCCCCCACTGATCATCTAACTGTACTTCTTGCCATGTCATTTAATTGTAATTTCAATCCTTGAATGAATGTGGAAAGTAGATGGGGCAGGCATTATTCTGGATAATATATAATACATAAGGTCCATACAAATCAGATTTATTTAATTGAAATAAATAGCTATTTTGATGTAATTTAGATCTAGTGCATTGTTGTTTGCATCAATCTGTGGATTAATTTTGGATTAATCTTTGATTAGGGTGTGGTCTAACAGATATTCCTTGTTTTCTTGCACTTTGAAGATACTGTGCTTTTTACAAATTGAAGGTCTGTGGTAGCCCTGCATGGGTTAACCTATTGGTGGCATTTTTCCAAATTCATCTGTTCACTTTGTTTGACTCTTTTTAGCAGTATGTTTAAATTAAGCTGCATATGTAATTTTTAGATATAATGTTATTATACACTTGACATAGCATAGTATAAATATAACTTTTATACTCCTAATATTGTGGCTTGCTCTCTTCTGGTAATATGCAACCAAACCCTCAGTTTCTCTGAGGTATGACTGTACAAGTTGGACTTACCTTTAAAGTTAGGATCAGTCATGTAATATTTCAGGTCACATTTACTGTATGTATATGGCCGTGACTGCCTGAATTTTGAAACCGTAGTTTCATTTTCCCTCTTTCACAATGGAGTAAAGCAAACCAACAGGGTACTTTGCCTTAATGAGATGCTGTTGTCTAACCACTGAGGAAGGGTGTGGCATGTATACAAAATGGCAGAGCTACACAATCTCACCATCATTCTGTCCTGTGAACTGTGCAGCCACCATTGTCCCCCAGACTACTGACTACTATACATGTGTGGGAAGTGCAGAACACTCACTTTAGAGATCACTGGAAGAGAAAAATAAATTACAAGATGCAATCTGTGTGGAAAATCTCTTGATATAGCTAAGAAATAAATGTAATTCACTTTACAGTCTTAGGACTTTTAAGGTCAAATATGTGATCAGTCATATGGATTGAAATGAATGGAAAAAACACAGGATATGGTGCTCACAGGTTTGAAAAGAAGCTTAAAAGCTAGGTTTAAAGAATATAGAAAATCAGCACTAAGTAAAAGGAACTGAGTGAGACTCTTATGTGGCCCAGTTAGAATGAATTAATGTCATTTATTTCATCCATCTTTGCAGCACCAAGTTCAAATTCCAAACTTCTAAGGTGATAAATTTTATCCACTGAGTTTTGTTGGTTAGTATTGGTTATGAATTGTTGAATGAAAAGATACAGTAGAAGGAGATTTGAGATATCCTCATGGGATGGTAGATGTCAGAATTTAAACAATCCCACTTGAACTGCACATGATGGAGTAAATTCATTCAGAAGGACACTAGGATGTTTTTTTTGTTGTTAAGATGTGGAATTGGGCCTCCCTGGTGGCGCAGCGGTTAAGTGCTGCGCTATGGAGCTGTCGGCAGCAGCCATGCGAGTTCGACGCCCGGCCGGGGAGAATCCCACATGGTGCGGCAGACCTCTCCTGCCTCGCCCGCTGCTCCCCTCAGCAGTGTATTTCTGATCTGCCTGTTCTGCTCCCCACTCTGTCTCTGGTGAAGCCTCTCACCGCTCCACACCTCTGGCCTGTACCCCAGCTGTATGTATAAATAAATAAATCTTTTAAAAAAAAAAAGATGTAGCATTAAAGTAGAATTGTTAAAAAAATTAACTATATAATATATATTTATTAATATTTACTAAGATGAACAATCTATTTCAAAGATAGTATGTATGTATATATATGTGTGTGTGTTTTGGATTAAAGATTGACTTTCTATTGTGAGCCAACCCCATATACAAACACATTCCAACCACACATATATATGGCATACCTCAATCTCTAACAAATTGCTCAACTATTTTCTAAGACAAGTGAACTTCTACTTTAATTTGGAAATATCCTGAGTATATAAATGGTAATACCTGTAAGTGATGACCAAATAAATATCTTAAGTAGAGGTGCTAAATAGTAGCAAATAGTAGCTTCATAATAGTTTAAAATCAGATAGACTATTGACAGCCTAAAACATTAAAATTGTTCACTTTTTGATATGGTAATGTTAATACATCAAAGTAACTAATAAATAATTGTTTGACTATGAATGTAAAAACCTGAAGGTACTGATAAATGCTTTTTCAAGAGGATAGATAATATGTCTAGGGAACAAGATCATGCCACCAAAGAACATTTTCTCTGGCCTGTGAAATATACAAGCTACTTGGCAAAGATCCTTTGAAAAAATATCTTTCTCAGTATACATGTAAAGATGAACTAGTTAATACAAAAGGAAAAGCTTGAAAGAAACTAGATTAAAGAAGAAACAAAAGGGCCTCCCTGGTGGCACAGGGGTTAAGTCTCAGCCTATGAAGCTATCCACAGCCATTGCAGCATGAGTTCTATCCCCAGCCAGGGAGATTCCCACATGGCCCAGCAGACCTCTCCTGTATCTTCCGCTGCTCCCCTCAGAAATGTATTTCAGTTAATCTGCCTGTTCTGCCCCCCACTCTGTCTCTGGTAAATCTTCTCACCACCACCCCCAACACCTCTGGCCTGCACCCCGATCTTATATGTATAAGTAAATAAATCTTAAAAAAAAAAAAGAAGAAACAAAGTTGAGAACTCTATGAACAAACATTAGTTTTTCTTTTATTCCCTCACTAAAAAGACTCTGGAAACATTAAGACACTAATCAGGGCCTCCGTGGTGGCGCAACAGGTTAAGAGAAGCACTATGAAGCTATAGAGAGCCACTAAAGCACATGTTCGGTACCTGGCCAGGGAGTTTCCCACATGGTGCAGCAGACCTCTCCTGCCTTGTCCACTGCTCCCCTCAGCAGTGTACTTCAGTAGATCTGCCTCTTCTGCTCCCCACTCTGTCTCTGGTGAATCCTCTCATCACTCCACACCTTTGGCCTACACCCCAGCTTGTACGCATAAATAAATAAATCTTTAAAAAAAAAGACACTAAACAAATAATAATATTTAGGAGGGCAGAATTAAAGTGGTAATAAAATGTTATGAAGACATGCATAAATAAAACTCAAAATACCTTTTTGTCTGTGAATCCAGTAAGTCTTAGGATCAGATCTGGTGATGAGCTTTTTGGATGGCAAAACATCTAAGTGAATGGAAAAGCAGACACTAGAATAGAACCAAGTGTCTTTGTCCAAGACAGGGAAACTCCACCAGTCTCTGAAGCACAGGTCAAAAAATTATTGCATGTTTGCATATTTTTTAGGGGTAACAAATATACCCAAATATGACAAAAAGTCCTTAAAGAGATTTAAACTCAGTATTTTAAAGTGGGAACGACAGATACACTAACTTTTGAAATCAATTGTAATGACACACTAAACTATTTGGGAAAATATTTAGTAATATTATTTTCATGATTATTTTCTCAAATCACATAATGATGATTGATTATGAGACACTCAACATAATTTAAATATCTCTCATGATTAAAGTTTCTTATTTCTGAAGGAGTTAGCATGCCATTGACATTTTGACACAGGTTGTAATGAATAGTCATAAATATGTTTCTTCAAATAAAATACATATGATCAGTTTAAGTATGTCTCTCATATACCAGTAAAAAGCATAAATTAATATTCTATGAGGGTTTTCTTTGAATATTAAAGATAGTATCTGTAGTGGATATAATTTTTGTTAGAAATTCTACATTGAAAAATATTAGGATAAGCTGTATCCCATTAGAACGAGAAAATTAATCAGGAAAACTTGTTGCAAAAAAACTTTGATGTTTTTGCTTCCAAGTAAAAAAGCATTCTCTTTTTGTACACACTCTCTTCAAGCAGTGATTCCATGATTTGCAAGTGTATGGTGTTTCAATGGAAAGTAAGACCTGTTAAAATCTATACCTGACATCTCTGCATTTCTTCTTAGCCAAGAAAAAAAAATACGTCAATGAATACTAAATGTTCCAAATCAGGAGAAGAAAAAATTTAAATATTTTAAGTGAGTAGCTCAGTTTTTTGGAGTATATAAACCTTTTCCTTTTTTTTTTTTAATAATTCACCAATAAAATAAACTGGTTATGATTAAAAACAGAATATCAGTGAACATCTTCTGATATTGCTTTCCTTGGATTTCATAAGTAGTACAAAATAATTAAAGAAATGATCAGTCCACCAGAATATCAAAAAATATCAGCATCCTTCAATTACAGAGTTGGGACACAGTGTCCTTAGTTTCTAATCCAGAAACACAGAGGAACTCTCCCAAAACAATGAATGCTTAAAATAGTTGGCAACTTGTTTTCAAAAAGTAGTTACCCATTTCCTTGTATAATAATGCATTGTAAAACAGGACAAATTCATCCAAAATACACAAACAAAAATAATGTGTAAAATAGAAGTTTCGGTTAATCATAGCAAGTTGAAAGAATCTTGGCTTTTTTTTCTTAAAACTGAGTTTTAATTGCCTTTGCCCCAAGACAACCATAAATTTGAGAAGTGACAACTTACATGGATTTTATAAGACTGTTTACTTCATTATCCACAACAAAAGTTCAGCAATTTTTGTGCCTTATGTTACCTATGAGTTAACTTGTATAAACTTAAATAAGACAATAGTTTATAAGCAATGTAAGTTTGAAATCAACATCATTGCAAAATAATTTTAAGAGATAAATTAAGTATCAATAAATACTTTTCACCAAAGGACTAGAATGAGGCAGCTGCAGTCAAGGGAAGATCATATGCGCTGATTTGATTTGAACAATCTGTCCATATTTAGAGAACATTCATCCCATGAATAGTTACTGGTGACAAAAGATTATTAGCAGTTGTACTTGTCTGAAGCCTTCTTTTTCTATAGGAAATATTTCAATCATTTTCTAGCTGAGAATGGTAGTGATTTTTTTTTAATTTTTGGAAATCTGCAACTTCATTTGAATAATTAGTTACCTAAGCATACTGCCTTTGTAGCTTTCCCCCACTCAGAGATTTTTGTATAAAATATGTGTACAGATGGAATTCTTGGAAAAGAAAGACTTGTGGAAATTTGAGTGTAGTAATAATGAAAATGAATAGTAAATTATCCACTCTGTAAACATCTCATTCTCTCAACTAATTAATGTCTCTGAACATGAAGTCCATGTTCAGAAACAAAACGTAAGCCTTGAAGTTTGTCCATTTTCTTTTGCTCATTAGCAAGATGTTGATTCAATGCATAGAATGACAGCCCATCTAAATAAGAAACAGGATAGGGTGAAGTTATACCACAAGTATAAAAATGGCAAGAAGCTTCTTGTGACTTAAAAAAAGTTTTCCCCTTGGGAAATATACTTTTAAAAGCTTTAAAGAATGTTAAAGATTTTCAAATGGACATCTGTAGTCTATGCTGTACTTTAATAAGATGAGAATGGTTGTCATGTCAAATCTCTAGAGGCTGTCTATGCTCATGTTTTACTGGTTAAGAAATTCCACTCAAGCAGAATGAAACCTAACCTTTAATATTACATTCTGTAGGACAGGCCCCAGTGACATGTAAGAGGATCTTATCACTAGATCTCAATGGATTTGGTTTAAATCAGTTGCATTTCTGCAAGACAGATAACAGATGGGCATTTTCTTCAAGAAAAGAGCCTGTTTCCTTCATTGTACAACCTGAAATATAAAAAGCTGTCCAAAATAATCACAAAATTCAGATAAGATATTAGCATCACAAAATGCTGCATGTACTGTATAAGTTTTAAACATCTGTATTGATCTGTGAACAAAATATGTGTGAGTGATGTCTTAATATACTTCAAGATGTAATTACTAAACTATAAAATCACACCCAATAAAGTGTATAAATCTGGTATAAATTCAATGTATAATTTACATATTAACAAAATGTAGTTAAATATACTTATCAAAATTTCAATAAGTAATTAAAATAACAAATTATAATATAGAATAAGACTATTGCTGCCTTCAAAGCATATGTCAATTAAGAGTTTGATAAATATATTAATGTGCTTTTAAATTCACTTACCACTTATTTATTTTCTACTTTATTTCACTTGGAAAACAAAATAGAAATTTTTTAAGTATTGAAGGGAAAACATAATTTGTCCCTTGACCAGAAGGAAAGGATGTAAACCTAATATTAAATACAAATTTTGGAACTTTTTACAAAATTATTGACTAAATAGCAATAATGTCCCACCATAAATTTATTAAAAATTAGTATAACTTGAGAATAATTGGAATACAAAAACTTTAGGGAGAAAGGTTGTTAAATAATGATGCTAAAATATGGTTTGGGAGGGACCTCCCTGATGGCACAGCGGGTTAAATCTCAGCACTATGAAGCTATCGACAGCCACTGCAGCACGAGTTCAATCCCTGATGAGGGAGCTTCCTACATGGTGCAGCAGACCTCTCCTGACTCACCCACTGCTCCCCTCAGCAGTGTATTTCAGTATATCTGCCTGTTCTGTTCTCCAGTCTGTCTCTGGTGAATCCTCTCACCACCCCACACTTCTGGCCTACACCCCAGATCTTGTATGCATAAATAAATAAATCTTTTAAAATTAAATAAAATATGGTTTTGGAAAATTAAGTTTTATACCAAACTCAGTAACATTTCATTTTATTTAATGGGTTTTATCATGAAGACTTTTAATGTTTTACCTATTGGTGTAAACTATTACAAATCTGTCATCTTAAAAAATACATATTTTTTCTCTCAAATTTAGTGTTTATTTAATCTGGACTGAATTTTGTTGTATTTTCAGGATAAGGGTCTTCCATAAGGCTGCAGTCAAGATCTTGACCAGGACTGAGCTCTCATCTGAAATGTCAACTGGGGAAGAATCCATCTCCAAGGTGACAAAGGTACAGACAAGATTCATTTCCTTGCTGTTGTCAGATGGAGGACTTCATTTTCCTACAAGCTGTCCAAGCATGTTTTGCTATTTGAAAAATGTGATTCATTGATCAACTAACATGATAGCTTTCTTCTTTGGAGTAATGAATTTGCCAGCAAGATGGAAGTCAGAATCCTATATAATCCATTCTTGGAAATAATGTAATTTTATTTTTGCCATATTATATCAGTTAACATCAAGTCACAGGTTTATCCCACAATCAAGGAGAGTGGATTTTACAGAGTTATGAATACCAGGAATCAGGATTTATTGAGGATTATCTATCATACCTTTTAAATAATAATCCTTTATTTTGAATGACTTATCTTCTGCTCACAGAAGAATGAAAGGAGTAGAAAAAGACACTATAGACAAATAGCTCTTATAGATGGGTCTACTTTCTTATAAATGAAAGTCACAAAATATGATTTCATGCCACCCAATCAATAATTGTTGGCTTCCCTATAATCCCACACAGTTGTAGAAATGAAGGCTAGTCTCTCAGGAAAAAGCACATTTCTTGCTAAGTTACTTCTTCGTTTGCCTTGTAATTTATTTTCTATTTTATTATTGATAAACTGTTTCATTCTCCCATTTACTATGAGAAGTTTTAATCCCAGATCAGAAACCTAACAGTTCCTTGGGAAATCATTTTTGATTCACACTTCACATAGCTGATTTCATTGATAATTGCAACAACAATAGCTATATGGATAATTCTCAAAAAGAAATTATCCAGCAAGTGTTTATTATATCAAAGTGCCTCAGATAAAGAACTTAATTTGTGTTGTATCAGAATAGCCACTAAACAATGAGAGGTATGAATCCCTGTAGTGAAATGTTTAATATGTTATAAGTTTTTTAAAAAAAAGTTCAGCTTTTGATGCTTGACAGCAACAAAGACCTTACACTCTTACTGGTAAGAGAATTTTCTATAAAACTAATGAAGCTTAAGTTTCAAGGCCCTCTACTTGGACAGACCAAAACTAGTGTGCTATAATCCAGAGATGTGGGGGGACAGCTTGGGGCAGGGAGTTCCAGCTCTGTGCCACAGACAAAGACATAGCACTCTCCTGTGTCTCACCCTCTGTTTGCTGGTGTTGTTTATCCTCTTGAGGCTGTCATCTGTTACTCCATATCTACCAAGTTCCTAACAATCATTTGTCCTTGCACTCTGTCATTAACTGACAAGTTGTGATCAAGAATCTTTGATTTTGGGCCTCCCTTGTGGCACAACAGGTTAAGCACAGCACTGTGGAGCTCTCCTCAGCTGAGGCGCGAGTTCAATGCCCAGCCAGGGAGATTCCCACATGGTGCCGCAGACCTCTCCTGCTTCGCCTGCTGTTCCCCTCAGCAGTGTATTTCAGTCGATCTGCCTGTTCTGCTCCCCACTCTGTCTCTGGAGAACCCTCTCACTGCCCCACACTTCTGTCCTGCACCCCAACTTGTATGCATAAATAATTAAATCTATTAAAAAAAAAAGAATCTTTGATTCTAAAGAAAGGGATAAGAACAAGAAGGATTTCCGCACTGAGGTATGATAGGAATTGACCTTTGAGGATTAGCCCAGTACAGGCGAGGATGGGGTTGGCGTGGAGAATGGGGTTGAAATGAATGGCCAATATAAACAATCTCTTTCGTAAGGTCCTTTGGAAACCATGTCCATGAGATACAAAAGTATAAAGGTTTCCGGGGCATCCCTGGTGGCGCAACTGGTTAAGTTTCAGCCTATGAAGTTATCCGCAGCCACTGCAGCACAGTTGGATCCCCAGCCAGGGAGATTCCCACATGGCACAGCAGACCTGTCCTGACTCACCTGCTATTCCCCTCAGCAGTGTACTTGAGTCGATCCTCTTGTTCTGCTCCCCGTTTTGTCTCTGCTGAATCCTCTCACCACCCCACACCTCTGGCCTACAGCCTAGTTCTTGTATGTATAAATAAATATATCTTTTTAAAAAAGTGTAAAGGTTTCCAAGAACTTTCCTTTGGACAAGAGTAATTGTCTAGATAACTTCTACAGAGCAAATTATAGATGTGGCATCAATCTACAAAGTTGTGAAGTTGAAGGAAATTTTTCTACGCTATCATTTTTTTCATTCAGCCAAACTCGACTGAATTTAGTTTCGAGTCTTTATGCAGAAACTGTTTAATAATTGTTGTATATGAAGAAACAAAGTGGATGCCTCCAAAAAAATTGTGGATGTGTTATGCAGCTAATATATATTAATGATAATCCATTATTTTTCAAATGCTGTAATATTTGTAACTGCCTATTAATTTAATTTGTGGGATTTATCTCAAATAAAATTAGTGCTTACATTCATATTTTGTTTTCTATTGGTAAACTTATACTTTTTTCCTTAAAGAAAGTCTCCTAAATAGTATAAACTTCCCACCAAAAATGAACCTACCCTGAAAATAAGAAGGCTTTCATCATGTGTGTCTCTATGCAAACTGTATATATATATATATATATCCTGTGCAGAATCTGAGCCATTCATTCCAACTAAAACAATTTTAAGATTTTGCTTTTTTATTTTCTCTAATAAAATTATTGTTATTCTACCTGCAGTTTCTGAATGAATATCCCCACTCCCACCAACCCCAAATGGCTTTTCCTTACTGAAGGAGATCTCTGATTCCTATATTAGGTTTATTAATTCATAGAGATTTTCAAGATAATACCCAGTTTACGAGGCTCATTTTTAAAACCTGAAAACAAGAAAGTAAAAATTGGCTTGTCATCTGAATTCAGGAAAAATTAAGAGGAACTTTTTTCTCTACCAGGGATTTACAGAAAGTTACCGTAATCCCACTGGCATGAATTGCAAATGCAATCACCAATTATAAAAAAGGTTATAATGCGCTCAAGTATTAGGCTATGTTGCTTTGCTTTGACTCTGTTCTGAAAACAGAATGTAGTTTCTGCATAATGCTGGTGAGCAGAGAAGCATCCTTAAATTGTGGGTCAGTCTAACATCAACACTATTACAGCCAGTAAAATAGAAAATAGGATAGATACTGCCATCAAAGAAGAGAAAAGAGTAAAATCTCCCTTCATATTGCTACTTCAGATCTTGCCTTACTTGATTCTGACAGCCACTTCCAGCCAGGCTCACAGAGGTTTAATTGATGTCTAGGGTGTGGATAGAACATAAGGTCTCCCTTAGAAAAATATGTTGTTTATTGAACTCAAGAGAAACACCTTCATAATTCATGAGACACTTCTGGGAATGGAAACCATTAAGTTAGACACAAAAGAGGACTCATGCAATCAAATGAGCTTATTTTCATTATGCTTTTTTCTCCTTCCAAGATTAGGGATTGAAATTTCTGGAATGCTTGAGAACATAAATATGCAACCGACCAAATGGTACATGTAGGATTTGGAAAGGGTCCGTGGTAGAGTAGCTATCTAATTAAATGTATCAGAAATCATTGTAGTTTAATAACATTGTAGTTTAGTAATAGCTAACATCTAACTATTGTTGTTTTTCTCAGTGACCATCTTCAACAGAAAGAACCAGCATATCATTAAAAATGGCTGATTCAAATTCTGAGTCCTGGGAAATATAGGGTAAGTGTGAACTTTGTTTCATAAAATAAGGAAGTGCTCAATTAATAATGAAGTTATGTCAAATTGATGCCAAAACTGGTGTAGAAGGCTTACGATGTCCAAAATTGGAATTACATAGGTATAACAAGAGTAAAAACTCCAGTAGCTTTGAAGATACTGAATTTTACATGTGTAAATATGTGTATGCATGTGTGTGCCTGTGTATCAAAATTTAAGAATACCAAAGTTTAAGGATCACTTTATACGGTTTCCAGTCTTCTTTTTTCTCTTTATTCTTTCAGTTTTGCCTGCATTCCTCTTATTAGTCACATGGACCCTATATCTCTGTCCCTTCTCCCCAAATAATGTCATTTAAAATGTTAATGACACCATCATTTCTCCCAGAATTATTTAAAAGATGACCTGAGGAAGGTATTGTGAATGATGCAAAATTATGTTCCATAGTGCTTGTTTTATCTTTAAAATATAGTAAGAAGGTAAAACCCAGGTCTATACTAAGCTGATGGATAATCTTATATCAACTAAATTTAAATGCAACACATAAGCCACCATTTCTCAAAAAAAAAAATTATTCTTCCAATATTTGCTAAGATCAAAGCATTTGTTACCACATTTTGTCTTAACTTTTTCACTGGCATTTAATATATTTTCCTCCAAGCTAGTTTTTCAGAACCAAATTTACCTTTCAACATACCTAACAAAGCTGATTTTTTAAAAATTATGTGCTACAGTGTGGCTAATATATTTACATTCTCAAAAATTTTCTTTCTACTATATCTGGGCTTTAAGTGGATATAGGTAAACAATAAGGGTGTCTGGCCATAGTTTGTAGTGCTTGTGATACCAAATATATAGACATGAGGTCATGAAGTTTTAAATACTAAGCATATAGTACTAATATGTTTATATCATGTGCAGACAATAATTTTTAGTGATTGCCAAGCTAAAATGGCATTCATCCAGTAAATTGCCTTGTGGCAGGATTATTTGAAGCAAAAAGCTTGTTGTATTTATTTTTAAGCCTGACAACCTTAAGTGAAGTATTAATGCATACATTCTGTTTGCTCTTTTTGACCATGTTAACATAAATATAGCAATACATTTGAAATGTTTAACACGGCCCTTCAGATATAGTCAAATGCATAGTTATTTGTATGTATAGGTATACACAAACAAATTACCATAAATATACTGTTGTCTATTGCTTAATGTTTGTCTTTTCTACTGTAATTTTCATCAGGGTGGATTTCTCCCGGTGTTTTTACCCTAAATACTTACCATGGTGTCTGGAGCACCACAAGGATTTAACAAAATTTTGTTGGTAAATTAACACCCCAAAGTTCTAGGATTCATGTTTATTAAATGTCTGTATTATAGAAATTCCACATTCAAATAAAACATAAATCAATTCCTGATATCTTGAGGCTTATAATATAAAACATAATTTAGATCACCTTTCCCATATTAGGAATGATAATTTTGACAATTGCCATTTATTAAACACCACCCTCATGCCAGGCAATGTGCTAAGTTGTTTCTTTGCATTATCTTAGTCAATACTAAACTCAACAATATAATGCAGATAAAATATTACCATTATACAGATGAGAAAATAAGATCAGAGAAGTAAGCAGAAGAATCCTATTCTTTTCCTGATTTCTGAACCTCACACTAAACATGTTGCCTACATTCATGTTATCTGAAGTGTCTATAATGCACTTTCACAGTTCTCAAAGGAAAGCAAAGTTTCTAGCTCCCTAACCAATGAGTCCAACCATAGTTTTATAAAGCTTCTTACTGGATACAACTACTTTATGAAAATATAACTTTACTGTGTAGGAACAGCTTGGGAGGAGTATGAAGATGCTGTATGAAAGCACTAAAGACTCTAGAAGTTGGGTGTTGTGTTTAACAAGCTGCTTTTGTTGGTTAAATAAAAAATAGACTGTACAACATATAAATACCACATAGGCAAAATGCTTTAGAGATACAGTATCCACTGATTTATGGGAGATTTGTGATTCAGCCTTGAAATATATAGTCATTAAATTATATGCCAAAATGGATGTGGAAAACTAATTATGTCTCGATAAAATGGAAAAACAAAATGCTTACCTAAAGAACTTACAAGATTAAGCAAAATTGAGTATGATGGTATAGAAACAAACATAAAGATTCACATATTACTTTAGAGTTTAACTGTCACTTCTGCTCACCTCTACGTAAAAAGACATCAGCAAATCAAACGTGTCAACATATGATTCTTTAAAATTTTACAATGGATTTGAGTACTACAGTGTAGCCCCTTCATCTTCTAAGATATTCTATAAGTCTGCTATCTTCTAACAATGATGGAAGCTACCTTGGAGAGGGTAAATAACAGATAGTGCAGTTGAGAAAATGCATACATTATATACATATTGTAATTACAAGAGAATATTCAAATACTGTTCTAGCTCTGTTAATACTATGTTATTTACCAAAAAAAAAAAAGTTTCAGATTATCTTTTTCATAAATAAAATTTGTTTTGGATATTGAATGGCAAAGAAAACAATAAATAACTTATAGACAATGGTTATCATATATTATTTTTAGGACATGTGTCTGTAAGATACATAAAATACTTGATTTTAAAAGCTTTTGTCATTTTTAATCAATCTTCAGATGTCATGAGAAAATGATTAGGATATGGTAGGGAATTTTATTTGTGTAATTTTAGGTGTGTGTGTATCAAAATAGTATTTATTACAAAAATTTTTAAAGTGCTTTTAAGTATTTGCACTAAACATTGATTAGTATAATTTTTAAATCAGAATATTACAAACCACTTTGTCATTAATCTGGTACTAACATTTATTGGAAAGCTTTGATTACATAAAAACTCATATACTACATTTGATTCCCTTTGTTTACTGAAAGTTTAATATACATACTGAACTATGGCAAATGTATAAATACTATTCATGGCTGCTAAATTCAAGGAAATGAACCTATAACAGTATAAGACACCAAGTATGTTGTGTTTACAGTGTTTAGGAAAGAGAATGATATAGCTGAAGCAGTAAGGAAAGTATCTTAGTTATAAAGAAGAATGAATTAGGTAAGAATTTAAGGTAGAACTAATGATAAAGGATCATTTCAGGCAGATGAAATTGTGTGTGAAGGAAAAGAAGTGGGACATTACAAAGCAAAGTGTATTCAGAGGACAAGACATTAAGAACACAAGCTGAGTTAAAGGAATCAAGTTGGGCATAACTGGAAAGTTAGGGCTTTAAATTCTAAATTATAAGATCCCATAAACCAGCCCTTTTCAAAGTGCCCCATGAAACATCATGGTACTTTTGACTGAAGTCTCCTTTAGTCAAAATCACATGGAATAGCTGCATAGATTGTCCTTTTAAAGATAATGAAACTTCATAGTGCAGATCCCTCAGCTTTGTCTAACCTGGTATTCTCTTGGTTACTTGACCATTGAACTTTATGTCTTTTTTTCCCTTTTCTGTTCATACATATAACTGTAGGCAGTGAGAAATGATAAGCCATTAGTTTTAGGGCAGTGAAGTGATCTGGTAAAATCAATGAATTCAGAGGAATCCTTTTATGATGTACCTTAGGAAGAATGGGAGAATACCTGGAGATAAAAAGGTCAGAGGGAAAATTACCAAGGTCATCCATGTACTAACAGTTTTGGTGTTCTGGCAGTGGAACAGATGGGGATAGCAAGATCACAGAATACAAAATATCTAACAGTATATTAAACATAAGGGTATAAGCTCAAGGTAAATTTAAAGACAATTCAGTGAAAGAAAATGTCAAAAAATGATCCCTCACATATTGTGTATGTTAAAATTCTTCCATTCTGGAACTCCACTCAGTGTCTTAACCTGTATGCCAGAGAATTGTCTTAGAAGTTAATCACTCTGACTACATTCAGCCCCTTTCTGGAAGTATTTTTGATTTTCTTCGTGTAGATCTGAACCCTAAAGAATTTTGTGATAATTCAGATTTCTCCTAACCAAAAACATAAGGTAATTTGATTCTTTCTGAAAATAATCAGAACAAAGACTTTAATTAATAATAGGGGAGTGGGCTTGGGTATATTTTATACATATGGCTTTCAAGTGATAGTGTTCTTAATTAAGATGAAAGAGAATATATTGAGTGATAGACATTAAATGTGCTTTAAAATACTTCCAACTTTGATTTTTTTTTCTGACACCAGTAAATTACTATAATCCAGAGGTGTTGGAATATATTTCATACTAATACCAAAATATGAAATAATGGATGTGAATGTAAGAGTCATTTTAATACCTGATTTAAATCCTGCCTGTCTCACTTAGCCATGTGACTTTAAAGCAGGTTTTTTTCAAGAATCTGTATCCTGTATTAAAAAATCACTATATTGAAGAGGTGATTATGTTCAAAACAATGACTATTAATTGTATTTTGCATACGAGTAGTCAGTCATCAGTGTACTTGAACTTTCTGTACTCTCACTTCTCAAACTTTGAACCATAATGAAATTTTCCCCGAATTTTTAAACTGCCTCTAAATTCTTTGCCATTAATTTTGACTTAAATCATTTTGCCACCTTTCATTTCTGTCCATTTTATGAGAGTGATTCTTTTTTTGTAGCACTTTTTTTCATGCACATAAAGACCAAAGTTTTATAGATTTATCATTCTCCTTCTCTTTATCACTGTCACCATTGCCAAGGTAAAGAAGCATGGTTATTTTCAAAATTGCTGATTCAGTCTGTAAGAAAACTTAGACCTAGACCTTTCTGGAAAAGGCTATTTGAAGTAGAATGTGTGTCAATTCTACAGTCCTGCAGAAAAGACAAATATGTTTATTTTGTAAAAGATAATTTTCCAAAGAATATCAGTCCAAGTATACCTATAGAATTTAAAACTTAAAACCCTCATGCTAAAATCTTGTTTTCAATATAAAGGAGAGTGGATACAGACCATTGAAATACCTAATATATTCCATAGTCTGATATTATATTTTAAAACATGTTTTATAGCTGTTGGCTTCCCAATCTACAGAATAGCTGCACACTGTACTCTCAAGGACCTAGCACCACTGTCCTGCTGGAATACCAATGACCCTCCATTAGCAGCTTTTACCTGTTTCTCTTATGCAAAAAGCATATGTGATGAGCCTTAGCAATAATTCATTAGAGAAGCTCTCCATCTTTCCTTCTGTAACAGGGGACTGGCGTTTGTCAACTTTACCTTCTACTCTGACCATGTAAGGAATACCTTTCAAAGAGATAAGTTTCCCAGCTCTGACCTCCTACCCCAGAGTCCTCATATCTTGCAAGTGGTTTAAGATACTTTAATATATTTATTCATTCAACAAAGTTATTGAGCAGCTAATGTGCTGTATGATTGAGTGTGTTTATAACAACAGACTGAAAACAAACTAAGACCCCCGCGTCTCTTATATTAGGATGATAAGCAGAAATTAGAATGGAAGCTTCATGAGGGTAGACATTTTTTTTAAAGATTTTATTTATTTTTGCATACAAGCTGGGGTGTAGACCAGAGGTGTTGGGGGGTGAGAGGATTCACCAGAGACAGAGCGGGGAGCAGAACAGGCAGATCAACTGAAGTACACTGCTGAGGGGAGCAGCAGGCGAGCAGGAGAGGTCTGTCACACCATGTGAGAATCTCCCTGGCCGGGTATCCAACTCTGCTGCAGTGGCTGCTGTTCTCTTCATTGTGCTGCGCTTAACCTGTTGTGCCACCAGGGAGGCCCGGGTAGACATATTTTTTGTTCCCCAATTTTATTTTAACCAGAATATCTAAGCATTAATGAAGTCTCAATAAATACTTGTTGTGCAAAATAAATATATGATACAATGTGGAGTGTAATCATTTTAATAAAATAAAATAATGCAATGAGAGAATAGATACACTTACAAAGAAACTGCTTTTTTTGTTTCTAATTAACTTTCTGCTCCAAGTGACTGCTTCATTCTGCATCATTTGCACCCAACCAACAGTCTCTGGTGCCCTATATCTCATCCTTTTACAAGCCCATCTTGGTTTCTCCATTTCCTTCCCAAGAAAACAGTCTATGTATGTATTTAAACCAGCTATCTTCTTTCAGAGTAATAGTACAGATTTATCTTAAAAGTTTTACTTCCATGTGAAGTACTTGATGTGTTTTAAATTTAACTCCAGACAAATTTCCTCTGTTTTATAACAAAAAATCCCCTAGACTAAAAATTAGTACTAAGTAAAATTAAACTGTACCCACCTTTTGCTTTCTGCCCCCCGCCTCAGCCCCCATCCTTGCAACTGACTTTTAACATAAAACTAATCTCCAGATATATTCCCAGGAACTTGGAATATTGTGTTACATCTCTAACCAAAATCCTCTGTGTCCCTTTGAGGTTAATAGTAATATCAAAAACAAGTATTGCTTTTAGAGGCTTCATTTGGAATTATAACATTTACTTAATTTTTGGTTTCAAAAAGCCCTTGATTATATTAACATGACATTCATTTCAAAAAAGTTATATTGTTTTTCTGGTCATACATTGAGCAAAAAATAAAAGTGATCTTACATTAAAACCTAAATTTTGGAATGCTGGGAATTTTACTTGTCTATAAAATCAACATCTTAAAATTATTTTCATGAACAGTCCACTGGTAGGGAAGAGGAATAACTATGCATAATCTCTCTCTGTCTCTCTCTCTCTCTCTCTCTCTCTCTATCTCTGCCTCTCTGTCTCTGTCTCTCTCTCTCTCCCCCTCTCTCTTTCTCTCTCTCTCTGTCTCTCTCTCTCTCACACACACACACACATACACACACACAATATATGCTTATTTGTAACTTCCTTGGGGATAGAGATGAACTTCAGATTTTATATTTCATTTCCAGGTACTCAGTGTTTGAGTAATGCATGCTCATTAATTGTTTGTTTACCAATTAAGCAATTCTAAGCTATATTCACAAAAAAACATGGAAAGAATATGGACTAAGGTATACATTTGAGGTTATAAAAAAGTGCTGACAAGACTAATTGAGAGAGAAAATAAAAAGCAAAAGATTCAAATAATGAATCTTCGTGGATAACATTATGGATAGGGGAGAAGAAAGGAATTTTCTGCTTAATTAATCCCTATCCACTCCACCCTTTTCTGGACAATTATAAGAATAATTTTAGTTTTTCTAAATCTTAATTCATACCTCATGCATGTTTTTCTACATGAAAATGGCATGTTAAGCTGCTGTAACTTAGAAACCTCTACAGATTCCAATTGCAATAGAAATTCACTTAACTGTACTAGATTCACCTTGAGTTTGACCATTCATTATTAACTTCAGAACATTGTTTGCTTTTTGATTCTCATGTTTCATCTTCTCTTTAATTAATAATGTGTATGACCTTATTTTCACACATAAGTAAAATCATAGTTTCCATGATGGGCACCTAATGTTGAATTGAAGAAATACAGAGATGTGAATGAGTGTGACCTTTTTGGAATTTGACCCTGTTGAGAGAGAAAGAGAAAGGACTTGGGATATAAACTCTTATTTGCTTCTCAAGACAGTGAATTTTTGAAATTACTGTCTTCGTGGGTGCTCCTACCTAGCAGTCAGTTACACTGTTCATCAGCCACTTTAACACAATAACATTGAAAAACAGGATAAAGAACAAAAGACAGAAATATAGTTGAACTGGCATATAAGCACTCGTATGTGCAAAATTAAGATGGGGAAAAAAAACACTCTTAAATGCATCCCAAATGGTTCAGAATGCAACTGAGATAATGATATGCTATTTCATATAAATATCTAATGGCTCCAACATGAGACACTAACTATAATGAATAGTCTTATTAAAATATACAAATCACTGGGGGAGCATTCTAATCTCAGTAGCTCTACTTTATAGGCAGCTCTTGGTCTGAAGATCAGTGAAGGTGCTGGTGCTTAATTTTTATTGATCCTGATCACTTGTGGTTAACTCCAACTTTTCCCCAACAAAGCAGAATACATATATAGATATATAAATCAAAGTAGCACAATTTTATGTTAATTGGTATACTAAAATTTAATTAAAATATTAACTTAAATAAAGCTTCTGGGAACACGTAAATTAGACTTGAATAACATATAATAGTTGAAACTTTATACTTTGGCTTGAAGCAGTATTTGTTTAAAGATAAGTGAGGGAAACACATGATGTTTATGCTTTCCATGATTCATATTGATATAATTGAGCATACTTTAAAATAATAATAATATCAAAAATTAAAGTGTTCTAGCCATCAATGACAGATTTATCAAATAAAATTATAGGGTACCAAGTAAAATTTAAATTTTAGATAAGCAATGATTTTTGTTCCACATAATTTTGGCCCATGCAGTTTAGGGCAATTTTACTAAAAAATATTGTGTATCTGAAAGTCAAATATAGTGGGGCATTCTGTATTTCTGGCAAATCTAAGTTTAGGCAAATGCAGATAAGGATATATTGTATGCATGGTTGTTTTAATGAGGAAATTTTAGAAAATATATCGACTTGTATCTTATTTTGTCCTTAAGTAAAATAATGATTTAAAATTGATGGTGATGAGATAACCTAGCAACATTGGTATTTACTTTCTTCTTACACCAGTGGAAGTTGTTGTGAAACCCTTTGAGGTTAAGGAAAGCCATGTGACTGAGTTCTAGACCAGTGATGTGGGCAGAATTCCATTCCTCTCTCTTTTCCCTTGTCAGCCTGATGGATATAAGGTCTCTAGTGAAAACACTGAGTGTTTGACAATGGCAGGCTACAATATGGTACAAGCCTGGACCACATGGAGCAAAAGAGTTGTTTCAGGGCAGGGAGAGGGGGACCCCCAGCACCCCAAACCTGCCCATTCTAAATAGGTTCTGCCATCTGGCACATCAGGACAAAACATTTAAGACCTTAAGTGGAAAAGAATCTTTAATACAACTAGTGTGATAATACAGAAAAGACAAAGAATATAGTTTCTAAACTAAGCACCCCAAGTTACCCATCACCTCGTGGTAAAAGTTTCCCCAAATGGGATTGGCCCAAAGCAAGGCCCAAAAGCCTGCCATGAGTCTAAAGCACCTTTCAGCAGGGACCCATAGAAAAGAGTCAGAAACAGCCAGACAAGTCTGCGAGGAAAAGAGCAAAATCAAAATCCAGATCAACGTTGCCATCGTTAACCTCCCCACGGGTCTCTCACCCACATCTGTCTTAATCAGTCCAGGCCAGTGCAGCTTCTTTACAAGTCTCTCTGCTCCTTGTGCCTCTTATGGCTCTCCATCCTGCTGCCTTTCTTCTCCCTTTTTCTCTGTGTTTTTCCTTGCCTCTTCTCCAGCTTCATATCTCTTCTGCTCAGCTCCACCCTCCCTAGGGTGGGGCAGGGAACCTGGAACACTCTTCCTTTCCTGGGGACCACCCTCTTACAGAATGACCCCTCATTCAGTCCTACCACCACCAATACCCATCAGATGATGATATGAATGAGAGAGAAACTAGCTCCTGAGACTCCGAGTTTGTTTAATAGTGTGACTTAACCTATTTAATACAGATACTAGTAGCTCTTATTAGATTGTTTTAGCAACTGAAAATTTGAATATGATTCCTAGCTTAGCAGATTGGTGGTCAGTGGTGAGGGCAAATATACAATAGCTTGTCACAACTATCAATCTGTCAAACGTTTGATAAAACAGCAGAAGGGAAATCATGTGCCAACATGAAAAAGCAATTGATAAAATTTAATGTCATTGGTATCTGATTTATATGGTCATTGACTATGCTGGGCAATATACCACCAAAGAAAGAGAAAAGTTTAGGAAAGAACAAGCCAATTGGTAAAAATTTTACAATGCAAGTTTCTGAAAAATAAGTCATTTTATAGTCTTCTTTCTTGAAACGAGAAATAGTTCTGGCTGATTATTTTTAAATTCTGAAAGTTTTATGACTTGTCAAACCTGGTATCATAGACTATGTTCTTAAAGAAAGGTTCCTTGAACAAAACAAAATCACAATAGAATGATGAATTTATATAGACTATAAAAGTAAAGCGAATTAGAGGAGAATCTGGATGGAATTTTGCATAGCCAATATGCAATAGCTTTCAGGCACTGTTGTAAATGTAAAAATTGACAAAATATAATGAAATCTCAAGAACTCAAAGTGAACTTTTAATAAAGTCTCATTTATTTTATCAAAGCAAGCCCTTTGTAGGGATGGATAAGCCTCCCTCAAAGGTACAGAATTGGGCTTTCCAAAATGTGTTACAAGCTACGGTCACGTGAGGCCTGAAGGACCAGAAGGATTTTTGTCACCCCCTTTATTGACTTATAAGAGTGATAATTGAAATCATTGCCCAGATTTGGGGTTATCACAGAAAATAAAAACAAAAACTTTTCTATTGGATAAACTTATCTGTATGGCAGGACAAACATATAATTACAGAACATCTGGTCCTTTCATCACGTGAATCCCCCTCCTCTCTCTTTGAAGTCCTAGACCCCTATGTCATTCTTCAGTGCAGAATAGAAAGTGCTTTTTTGTTCTATTTAATGTAGAATTTACATGCATGTAGATTTGCCATTCTCATACAATTAAATTTGTTCTTTTCTCCTACTAATCTGTCTGATGTTAATTTGATTGATGAGCCTGACAAGAACCCAGAGGGGTAAGGGGAAATTTCCATGCTTCCCCTCCAGTTGCATCCTTTCCCGTAAGTCACAAAATTTATAGGTTCATACCTCAAAAAATAAATGCAACTACATCTAAATACAAGTTATTTTTATCACTAAATGTTTAGAAAATTATTTTTCCTGATGGCAGTGAAGTGCCTTTAAACTGAGTGGTTTCCAGCCATGTTTAACTCCCCTGGGGATCTTTGAAAAGTGCCAGTGCCTCATGACTAATTCAAAATACCCTGACTTTATTGGTATTCAGTGCAAACTGGATACTAGGATTTTTTAAAGTTTCTCAGGTTGCTCTAGTAGTCAGCATTGTTAGAAAATCACTGTTTTAACTGTATTTCCAGTCTCCAGATTCATCAGATTTATCTCAGAGGAAATAATTTTATGAATCTTCTGTTAATGTCTTCCATAAAGATAGTTGAGAGAAAAAACATGGCAGCAAATGGATGCTAGGATCAGGCTCTCCCCCAAAAAAATTGATTTAAGGAGAAAAATATCCCTAACTTTGAGAGCTGACTTGAGGAGAACCAGATGCCCTACACAATACAATCAAGCCAGGGGTGCTTTAGACTTAAAAATAAACTGGAGAGTTGGAGTAAAGAGAAGAGAAAAGACATCGCCCTCACACAGAGGAAAAACAGCAAAGAGAGGTGGGCAAACCGGCTTCCCTGAGAACCACTGAATACAAGGTTAGAAACTGCACTGAGGTTGGAGGGCTCCAGCCAGCTGATGGGAAGAACGACCCCCACCCCCCCACCCCATGACACCCTTCTCTTCCCTGCCTGGCAGCGCTGAAGCGCAGGAAAGTGAGAGGGTCATTGCATCCCATCCCCGACCTGGGGCTAGGTAACATCTTAGAGGGGAGGAAGTCCAAGCAAGAACCATCCCCCCACTGGTTGCTATGTGATAAATTGGCCAGAGAAACCCGTTAGGCAGGATAACCTCCTGCTGAGACCACCTCTCCCAGACCGTAGGCTGTAACTTGATCCCAGTAGCAGTCACTAGGGAAACCAAAAGACTGATAAAGGCAAATGATCACTGATCAACAGGACCCTCCTCCAATCTGATGGGAGGTAACTTGAGCAGGGGAGTGACTACTAAGAAGAACCACTGACAGTCCCCACAACCCCTCCCATACCTGCTGCTGGGGTACAGGCTCCTGCTGGAACTATCTCTGACCACACCCTCCCCTGCAAAGTGTCAGCATCTTGGCACCAGGAGGGCAGCAGAAAGGAACCTCTAGTTGGCTGCACACTGGTCCCCCAGAAACTAGGGGAGGTGAAACTCTGACCAACAGCCACCCACAGCCTCCATCCCTGCACCCGCTCGTGGATTAGAAAGAATAGAAAGACTCATAGCAGTGACGAATGACAGCAGTGACAGCAAGACAACGGCAACATCTGACACTGGAAAGTAGAGGTCGAACCCAGCAGGGGGCTCACCCAGAAACCCCAAAACATAAGAATAAAAGGACTACAAAACTCCCCCCAAGTTCACATCTCCCCAATACTTTACTTTTTTTATTATTATTACTTTTATTATTTTTACTTTTTTTAAAATTTTTTAATTTTATTTTACTTTTACTCTACCTTTTTCTCTTGGTCTGTCCTTCCGACTTTTCTTCATCTTCATTCTCCTTTTTTTTCCTTTTCCCTTTTTTTTTTTTTTAACTACAAACCACCCCTTCATCTTCCCTAATTCCATTCAGAACCAGAAACACATTGGAGACACACCACAAGAAACAGAAATTCAACAAAGAAAAAAATAAGAAAATCCAGAAGATACCCAGCCACAGCCAAGGCAACTCAGACACTAGGGAACCACAAACACTCCTAAGCAAGTAAAACCAGGAGTTATGCCCGCCAGCACCAGCAGAATGCAACGAACAGAGCAAAGCAGAAAGCCAACAACAGGAAGGAAAAAAGTCACAAATGACCCTCAAAACAGTACGCCACAGAAAGAAAATCCCTTTCCAGAACCCATTAATATGGACATAGAAGATTACATTTACCTAACAGATAAAGAATTCAAAATAGCCATAACAAAAAAAAAATGATAGAATTAAATGAAAAGAACCAAGAACTGAGGAATATAAATAAAGAACTGAAGAACAAGAATGAATCCATAAAGAAGAAATTGAAGGAAATGGAAGATTTAAAAACATTAGTAGAGGAGCTCAAAACTCCAGGGAAAGCCAGAAAAGTGAATTAAAAGACATGCAGGGAAGAATAAGCACTCTGGAAGATAAAGATATTGAAAGAATCAAGACAGAAAAAGAAAGACAAAAACGAAGGAAAAAGAATGAGGAAAAGCTCCGAGACCTATCTGACACCATGAAAAAGGAAACATCAGAATCATAGGAATCCCAGAAGGAGAGGAGAGAGACAAAGGAACAGAGAAACTTCTCAAGGAGATAATTGAAGAGAAATTTCCAAACATGAAAAAGGAAACAAAAATTGACATACAGGAAGCCAGAAGATCTCCAAATTATTACAACGAAAGAAAAAAAAAAACAGCAAGACATATGATAGTAAAACTATCAAGAATTCAGGATGAGGAAAATATATTGAAAATGACGAGGGCAAAGAAACAAATAACCTACAAAGGAAAGCCAAACAGGCTGACATCAGATTTCTCTGAAGAAACACTACAGGCAAGAAGAGAATGGAGGGACATGTGTAACACACTACATGCCAACAAATATCAACCAAGAATATTCTACCCTGCAAAGCTCTCATTCCTCTATGAGGAAAAAATATGGACCTTCTCCGACAAACAGAAACAACAGAAATTCATCACTACCAAACCCCCACTCCAAAGAATACTAGAAGAAGCCATGAAGACAAATCAACAGAAGAAAGACCAGGAAACACGGAATAAGGTAAGAATTAGAATCACAAAAGGGTAAATAAACAAACAAACAAAAAATATGGATGACAGTTTATCAATATTAACTCTAAATGTAAATGGACTAAACACACCAATTAAAAGACACAGAATAGCAGGATAGATCAAAAAACAAAACCCAACCTCTGCTGCCTACAGGAAACACATTTAATTGCAAAAGATAAACAGAGATTAATAGTTAAAGGATGGAAAACAATCCTACAAGCAAATGGACCAAAAAAGAAGGCAGAAACAGCTATACTTATATCAGATAAAATAGACTTCAAACTTAAAAAGGTAAAAAGAGACAAAGCTGGTCACTACATCATGATAAAGGGGCCAGTAAAACAGGAGGATATAACACTCATGAACATATACTCCCCAG
This sequence comes from Scalopus aquaticus, assembly GCA_004024925.1. Lineage (NCBI taxonomy): Eukaryota > Metazoa > Chordata > Mammalia > Eulipotyphla > Talpidae > Scalopus > Scalopus aquaticus. The sequence goes on from PVIJ01005111.1 coordinate 28,779, forward strand.
ATGAAGGAGCACCAAAATATATCAGACAATTATTATCGTCACTGAAAACAGACATTAAAGAAAATACTTAAATAGTAGGAGACTTCAACACCCCACTTTCTCTATTGGACAGATCAAGAAGACAAAAAGTAACCAAGGACATTCAAGCTCTAAAAAAGGACCTAGAGCACATGGGATTAACAGATATCTATTGATCACTTCACCTCCAAAAATTGAATACACATTTTTCTCAAGTGCACACGGAACATACTCCAGGATCGATCACATATTAGGCAATAAAACAAGCCTCAACAGATGCACGAAGATCAAAATTGTACCAGCATTCTTCTTTGATCATAAAGGAGTCAAACTGGAAATAAACCATAAAAAGAAAAAAAGAAACCCTCTTACCAAGAGGGGACTGAAGCTCACATTACTAGAAAACCAATGGATCAACGAAGAGATCAAAGAAGAAATTAAAAATTATCTAGAACTGAATGACGATGAGGACACAACTTTCGAGAACATGTGGGACACAACAAAAGCAGTAATAAGAAGAAAATATATAGCATTACAAGCTCCCTCAAGAAACAAGAAACATCCCAAAGAAACAATTTAATCTCACATCTAGAAGAACTAGAAAATGAACAACAAAAAAATCCAAAAGCCAGTTTAAAAGGAAATAATGAAAATCAAAGCAGAAATAAATGAAATGGAAATAAAAAAACAATCCAGAAGATCAACGAAACCAAAAGCTGGTTCTTTGAAAAAATAAACAAAATAGACAAATCAAGGCCAGGCTTACAGAGAGAAAACACAAATAAATAGGATCATAAATTAAAAAGGAGAAATTACAACAGACACAGCAAAAATCAAAAAAATAATCAGAGATTACTATAAACAGCTATATGGAAACAAGTACAACAACCTAGAGGGTATGGACAAATTCCTAGAACTATCAATCACCAAAAACTAGACAAAGAAGATATAGAAAACCTAAACAGACCAATCACAAGCAATGAAATTGAAACAGTAATTAAAAACCTCCCCCAAAACAAAAGCCCAGGACCAGATGGTTTCACAAACAAATTCTACCAAACATTCAAAAATGAAATAGTACCTATATTATACAAACTTTCAAAAAATCTAAAAGGAAGGAGTACTACCAAGCACATTCTCTGAAGCAAATATTACTCTAATACCAAAACCAGACAAAGACAATACAAAAAAGAAAACTACAGACCAATCTCACTAATGAATACTAATGCAAAAATATTTAACAAAATCTTGGCCAATAGGATCTAACAATGCATCTAAAAGATAACACACCACAACCAAGTGGGATTTATTCCAGGGACACAAGGATAGTTCAACATCCGAAAATCAATCAATATAATCTAACACATCAACAAAAAGAAAAATAAAGACCATATGATCATATCAACAGATGCTGAGAAAGCATTTGACAAACTGCAACATCCATTTATGATAAAAGCCCTTGAAATCCTTGGGATAGAAGGAACATACCTCAACATAATAAAAGCCATATACAACAAACCCACAGCCAACATTATCCTCAATGGTGAGAAGCTGAAGGCCTTTCCACTAAGATCAGGAACAAGGCAAGCATGTCCACTCTCACCATTGCTTTTCAATATAATACTGGAAGTCCTCGCCAGAGCAGTAAGACAAGATAAAGACATTCAAGGAATCCAAATAGGAAAAGAAATTAAGCTGTCTCTGTTTGCAGATATGGTTTGTATGTATGGATATGGTGCAGATATGGTTTGTATGTATGGATCCATTGGTTTGTATATATACAAAACTAAAAACTCCATAGAAAAACTACTCAAAATTATAGACCAGTTCAGTAAAGTAGCAGGATACAAAATCAATGCACAAAAATCAGTAGCCCTCCTATATGCAAACACCCAATCTGAAGAAGAAGAAGTTAAGCAATCCATCCCCTTCAAAATCAAAACCAAAAAAATCAAATACCTGGGAATAAATCTAACAAAAGACATAAGCAACTTATACAAAGAAAACTATAAAATACTGTTGAAAGAAATACAAGAAGACATAAGAAAATGGAAAGATACCCCTGCTCATGGATCGGAAGGATTAACATTATCAAAATGGCAATCCTACCAAAAGCAATTTACAGATTCAATGCTATTCCAATAAAAATCTCAATGACATTCTTCAAAGAAATAGATCAAATACTGATGAAATTCATATGGAACCACAAAAAATCCCGCATAGCTAAATCCCTCCTGAGTAAAAAGAAAGAAAATGGAGGAATTTCACTCCCTGATTTCAAGCTATACTACTAAGCCGTAATAACTAAAACAGCATGGTACTGGAACAAAAACAGATATAAAGACCAATGGAACCGAATAGAATACCCAGAATAAAAGCCGCATATCTATGAACAACTAATCTTTGACGAAGGAGCAAAGAAAATGCAGTGGAACAAGGACAGTCTATTCAATAAATGGTGCTGGGAAAACTGGACAGCCACATGCAAAAAAATGAAGCTAGACTACTACCTCACACCCTGCACAAAAACCAACTCAAAATGGATAAAAGACCTAGATGTAAGACCTGAAACCATAAAATTTATAGAAGAAAATATAGGCAAAACTCTACACGACATACATCTCAGCAAAATCTTGAAAGACACATCCCTCAAAGTGAAGGAAGTGAAGGACAAGATAAACAGATGGGATTACATCAAAATAAAAAGCTTCTGTACAGCAAAAGAGACATTAACCAAAACAAACAGACATCCTACCAACTAGGGAAAGATCTTTGCACACAATACATCCGATAAAGGACTGATAACAAAAATTTACAAGGAACTCACACAACTCAACAACAACAAAGCCAATAACCCAGTCAAAAAATGGGCAGAAGAGCTAAAAAGCCACTTCTCCAAAGAAGAAAAGCAAATGGCCAACAAATACATGAAAAAATGTTCAACATCACTTATAATCAAGGAAATGCAAATCAAAACCACTATGAGATACCACTTCACATCTGTGAGGATGGCACACATTAAAAATATAGACAATAACAAATGCTGGAAAGGATGTGGAGAAAAAGGAACTCTTCTACACTGCTGGTGGGAATGTGAACTGGTCCAACCACTGTGGAAAGCTGTATGGCGATTCCTCAAACTGCTAAACATGGAGCTCCCATACGACCCAGCAATACCACTTTTGGGAATCTACCCAAAGGACACAAAAACACTAATCCAAAAGGATACATGCACCCATATGTTCATTTCGGCACTGTTCACAATAGCAAAGGTATGGAAGCAACCCAGATGTCCAAAAATAGATGATTGGATCATGTACATATACACAATGGAATACTATTCAGCATTCAAAGAAGATAAACACATGCAAATTGCAGCGACATGAATGGAATTGGAGGGGTCATACTTAGCGAAACAAGCCAGAAAGAAAGAGAAAAATATTGAATGATTTCACTTATAACAGGACTATAGGGAAACCAAATAGGGGAGAGACACTTGGGGGGCTGGAGGGAGGGGAAGGATAAAGGCACAAAATGGAGTAGAAAAGGACACAAGGGACCATGGAGATGGATCACGGGTGAATTGGTGGTGGGTTACCCAAGGGGAATATAAAATGTAAAAGATATAAATAACAATAAAAATATATATATTAAAAAAATAAAAATAAAAGTGTAAGAAGAGTTTCCTATTTAAAAAAAAATAAAATAAAAGCACCCATACCTGAAAAAAAAAAGATATTGAGAAAGCCATTCTATAGAAAGGACTATAACTCTAGTCTATTTTAGAAATTTCAGGTAAGATAAAATTTATCAATCACACTGATAATAACTTGAAGAATAGTACTCACTCCTTCAGTCATACAGTACTATAAGAAAAGATGAGGTACAGAATGATCTGTAAATATTAAATCATTTCAATCTAGTTGGTGGTCTCCTGTGTATTTTTGTAGGGACAAGCTTCTCTTTAAAAAGTACCCCCTAAAATGTTGATTATAGTGCTTTTATTATGATGGAGGACATTAATCATACGAGAATCAATAAACATGGCTGTTACTAAAGTGGCTAAAATGTGAGTTTAAAATCTTTAGCAAAGGATTTTAGAGTTTTCAAACTTTAATACAAAATTTCTATATCATGATGGTTAAAATAATTCTGTTCTCCTATTAGCAGTAATTTATTATATATGACTTTCCTCATATAAATCTCAACACCCTGCCTCCACTACAATTTTAGCAACTAATGCTGGCAACAAAATTGAATTTAAACATAGTGATAAAGTTGCAAAGTATCAATTTGTTCTGACAAACTCCTAATTTGGGGATGGAACTTCTAATGAAACACTGCTAACATTTTATTTTTTATTATTTTTTTAACTGTAGTTTTCACTTTTTCTAACAACTTTGTACTTATTTTTCTATCTGACCTTCCTTCACAAGAAGCAGTTACAATATATCAATCACTTTCTTGCTGTGCTTGAGTGAGGATCATGTTGTTTCATTTCAGAAATAATTTCCTGTATTTGAATAGCACACTTTATGTCAATGGAAAAAGCATTGTGAGAGAATGGGAACAGGCCTGATTTAAGACAAAGCAAAAATGATCTGGCTTATGACTTTCAAATAGATTATCTTTGTGACTATCCACCTGGGAGACGTTCACAGTTCTTTTTTCTGTATTTATGTTGACTTTGAATATTTTCATGATTGCCAAAAATATTAAAGACATTAAGTCACTTAATTAAAGATCCTTACTCATACTTATTATTGCTCTGATAATCACGACTACTTGGTTTTTTGTGACGATTACACTACAAATAAGTTGTTGAATCCAGAAATTACATAGGCATTGACTATATTAGAAGAAAAATCAGCTTTGATCATTTGCACCCACAGCATTCCTGAACAAATTTCACACTGAATTTTTTCTTGTTTTAGAATTAGATAATTTTCTCTTCTTTATCTTTATTGTTAGGGAACTATATATGGAAGTTAAGATCCATTTATCACTTCATATCATTTTTTCAGAAATAATACAAAATATTAATTTTATTTACGATATGTACTAATGTTGGAGAGAATGGAAATAGAGACAGAAAAATATCTCTTGCAGGATTTTAATACATTTTCTGAGTAATCTTAGCCCAATTATTCATTTTGAAATAGCAATCTATTAGGTTAATGACTTTCTTTTCAAAAAAATTCCACATACTTAAAAAGTTCGAGTTTATTTTTAAATCCTGACAGTGAGCTAGAAGATTGCTGATTCAAACTCAGATAAGAAATTTATTGTCTCCTATTTTAGAAAGAAACCCAAATATTATTTTAATTTAGATATAGTTATGAATATCCAGAGTTGACCAAGACAGCTGACACATTTTCTTCAGTTAACTAAACTGAAGGTTTCTTTCAGACTACTAGCCCTGAGCTCCTTCTTGGAGCACTTTAGAAAACTTGCAAGTAGAAAGTATTTCTCTCCCCTTTGAGATGTAAATCCTATCCCAACCTCTTTTGAATTTTATAATCTAAAAATGTCTTTCTCAAAGACCTAAGTCTCCTGTCTCTGTGGGAGAGTTAGAGCCTAGCTTAGCAAACGCAGTGATCTATTCACATTCATCAATTTCTTTTTTTTTTTTAAGATTTATTTTTTATTTATACATACAAGCTGGGGTACAGGCCAGAGGCGTGGGGCGGCGAGAGGGTTCACCAGAGACAGAGTGGGGAGCAGCACAGGCAGATCAGAAATACACTGCTGAGGGGAGCAGCAGGCAAGGCAGGAGAGGTCTGCCGCGCCATGTGGGATTCTCCCTGGCCGGGTGTCGAACTCATGTCACCGCTGCCGACAGTGCCACAGCACAGCGCTTAACCGCTGCGCCACCGGGGAGGCCCTCACATTCATCAATTTCTTTACCAAAAGTCCACTTGGCAAAGACATGGAGACTGGCATGCAGTGTGGGTGGGACCTTGCCTAGAATATTCTTGGAATCAGCCTTAGTAGCAGAGCTGCCCCTTTTTAGAGAAGGAGCCTGCAGGGGCTCTTGGCAAACCTTGGAGACTTCAAGACTACTGCCATGGAGTCCATAAGTATCTCAGATAGTCTCAGATTTGGTGCCTATATTTACACTACTTTTCAGAAACATATTAGCAGAACCTCTTAATTTTGATTTAGGAGGAACCTCTCTGCACAGCCAGTTTTTAAACTTGTCATTGCCTTTCCCATTGTCTGTTTGATAAAGATTGTCTGTTTATCAAGGTCTCCATAAGTGGTTACTTTTTAATTGGTAACTTAAGTTGCTCTATCTCAGTTGCCTCTATCTTTCCACTAGTCTGCCTTAATACAATGTCAGTACATAGAACACCTTGATCAGTCAGGATCATTACGATGTCCACATATGTGACATACCCCAGTGTTTAAAAAACTTTCTCATCTTTTGGTTCAAAGTAATTGCATTCAATCTCACTCCCTGATTTCAATAATCTTGAATGAAGTCTTCCTTATCTTTGTTACTTAATTTAATGCATCTTTTCTTTGACAAAATCAATGTCTCTCTATCAGTCTCTTAGGATTTGTGCATCAGCTCTATTACTAGTAAATGAAAACTATTTTTATTTAAAAAACTTTCAAGGATATTATCCATATAACAGAGAAGCTGTGTGGTCCTAAGCACTGATGAAGTACAGACAGGTAAAAGGTAAATGGAAAATGGACTTCTTGAATAAGCAAACAGCTTAATTAATTTAAATGACTCCAATTAACTCCACATATGGGTATAGAAATTTACAATTTACACAAATAATTATAAATTTGAAAATGTCTTAAATATCTGAAAATTTCAAAAAGAGTTTAAGAACCAGGACACTAATTTATTCAGATACTTGATTCAATTTTCCATTCTACTTTTCATTAAATACAAACAGTACCTTCCCACCAGATGATTTTTAATCCTTTTAGACTGATAATGGGAAGTAGAGTGTACTAATTTATGTAAAATGCTCCAATTGCTGAGATAACTGACTCCTTTTAACATTTTGTCATTAATTATAATAGATTTTTAATTACTTGGAAGGTTTTGTAATTACTAACATCTAGCTATATAATCAGTGACCCTAAGCTCTCTAATTGACATAACACCTGAAAATTACTCAAAGCATGTTGTAATGTTGCTTCATGTCAAGAAATTGAGTCTGAATTACCCTTGTTTTGGGGAGGATGGACTTGTGAAATTCATCACGGAAGTGCTGTGGCTCAGTGCTTTCTGGCACACCTGCCATTGTCCTTGAAGAGGTTAGAAAAGGAAAAGCACAAAAAAGAGCTAAGGAAAAATAATTTCTGTTTACTCTAGCCCCATTATTACCTAGGGGATACCAGGTATTTCTCTTTTTTGAAAAAAAGAATTATTTATTTATGCATACAAGAGCTGGGGTGTAGGCCAGAGGTGTGGGGGAGTGCGAGGATTCACCAGAGACAGAGTGGGGAGCAGAACAGGTGGATCCACTGAAATACACTGCTGAGGGGAACAGCAGGCGAGGCAGGAGAGGTTTGCTGTGCCGTGTGGGCACTCCTTGGCTGGGGATCAAACTCCTTCTGCAGTGGCTGCTGATAACTTCATAGTGCTGAGACTTATCCCGTTGTACCACCAGGGAGACCCCCAAACATTTTTCTTTATCCAGCTTTCTTCACAATGAATTAAAAGCTGTCAAATTATAACAAAGTGCTTTTCAAAGCACAAAGAATAAATGAAGAAAATTTTAAGGACGAATTGTTAACGAGGCTGATTTCTTCCCAATCCTTATTGACAAAGCACATTCTATAAAACAAGAATTAGTAAAAATCTATAATAATGTTCATGAACACAGTTGTCATATGTAGTGATAGTTTATATCTCATCTGCATTTAAACATAGTACAATTACAGTTGTGTTTAACTCAAAGATAACCAATGTAGTTTAAGTGCATTAGTACAAAGGTTTTCTTTAATATGCTCAGTTTTTTAGGTAATTATTTCTCACAACATGTTACAATTAATTCATTTAATGAAAAGATCTTACACATTTGGCAGCACTTACATTTGACTTTTTATATTTTACAAGGCAAAAATCTAGGGTAATGTTTAAATATCAGTAATAGCTGTTTTAATCAAAATGCAATGCTTATGATACAGTAGGCTTTTATAAGTATCTCAGCAATAAAATTTTAACAAAGGTGTAGCATTGTACTCAGAATATGTTCTCAACTCTATGTTGTAGACTTGGTACTTAAAACCTTGCCTTTTTCAAAGTACACAAAATTCAACTGAATAAATGTTACCTTAAGAGAAAGATAAATGATACTGCTCTACAGTATTTTCTGTATCAAGACATCTCTTTAGAATAAAAGCATTGCCAAATATAAAAATTATTTAGATGGTATCTTTTTTTTTTGAAAAATTTTGTAAAAGTTAAGGCATAAATCCCCAGTATGGCATGCTATATTCTTAGAAATATTTTCTTTAATATCTCCTAACCCTTTTAAATATCCTTTCATAATTTTCTCTGTCAATTTATTCCTCCCTCCCAGTTATGCCTCTGGATTGCTTAATAAGTTCATGGCATTTAAATAATGAAAATTGAAATATCACAGTCTAGGAAAACTTCAGTGTACTACAAGCTTTGCTGAATAAACTCTAAACAGTATTGTAAACATTCTAATATGAATTGTGTTTTGTGTCCTTTCAACAGTATATCGAAAGAATTTACAAATACTTTGTGAAACCAGTTTCCTATGAATTATCTACAAATACAGTGATTACTAAATAAAAACATTCACAGGATCATTTCAATGAGACCGGGAAGATCACAAAATATTTCTCTTGCACAGCATCTGTTTTAAAGTTAAAATACTTCCACCTATTTACTTTCCAATTCTCATTACATTTACAAGACAAAGTATAAACAGATGTTTGCTTGATTACTTATAATTTTTTTTTAATATAAGCAGTGACAATTTAAAAATATTAAAAATATTACTTGAAAGTTTATAATTGATTAACTAGCTAATATTCTGTTTGAACTTTCTTGGAATTTATCCCCATTGATACTGCAATCAACAGAGTTCATAAAACCTAAGTGTGTTTCAAATATTGAAGAAGTAGCTGTTCAAACGCAATGATTTTTTTAGTTGAAAAAATATTGAACCAAAAGCAATTACCTAAAAATTTGTTATACCTAATATTTGATGCTTATATTAAAATTCTTCTATAAATGTCTTATCAAGACCATACAGAGATGGTTTATATGCTAGCAAAACATCTTAAAATTTGTCTGAGTGATGGTAACAATATTGATGATATTTACTAGGAAAATTTTGCCTTATAGTGGACTGTTTATTTATGTAGGTATCTCGATAAACATAGGTTATTATATACCTATGAAGAAACTACATTCAATACACCAATTTCTAAATATGCTCATGTTAATTTATGTAATTTTTAAAAAATCATGCAAATATATACCAGTAAAATTTAAATATTGTTAAGACCCAAAACAATGAATTAATGTATTTTGACAGAAGAATCCCTATCTTTTGTACACCAACTCCTTAATCTTTTTATTTATCTCCTGGAGTAAATTACTAATAGTCTCATATACATGCCAAAAAGCAAGGGATTTGACTTACTAAAGTAGTCAGCAATTTCTGCTCTCAGCTCTGTTTTGCTTGTATTAGCCAACTAATTTCCAGTACCATAGTGTATACTGGGCAATGTCGAACAACTCAGAGACAAAGATTTTATATTTTGTCTATTTATCCCCACAAATGGGACATTTTGGTCTCATTTGTTTGACTTGCATTTTTCCAATTTCTTTTTAATAACCAAATTTTCGAAATGGTATTCTGTATTTTTTCTGCTAATTTTTTTTACTGAACTTTTAAAAATCCACTTAGGTATTAAAGAGACTTATATACACCAAATCCATATTTTTGTAGCAACTATTCCTACAGCAATCTAAAGGCAAGATGAATATCTTTTAAAAATCTGTATAGCATATCTGAAATTAATGAAAATATAACCTTATGGATTTTCCAAAATATTAGAACATAATTATTTGATAATTAGCTAGTATAGTCAAAAGTGGATTTACTGCTAACTTACAAAACTTGTCGTTGCACAATATGGAAAGCAAAATGATAATCACTTTCTCTATAATGACTATTATTGTTACCTGTTTAAGTAGTTTCAGAAAGACATTCTATACTAAAGCAATTTATATTTAGTATCATCCCTTACTTCATTTTGAAATTGCTCCAGGTTATGAAATACAAAATGACAGTGATATTAAATTGGGCGAAAATGTGCATCCCAGGCCCAGTGTTTTTGTGCTACATGTCAGATCTTAAAATAAAAATACATTGAACTGATGTATATCATAATAAATTAATAGTTTTTAGTGTTATTAAATGTTATTAAACATAACATTTATTTTTAGCCACTTTCTTAATGAATCATTTAATCATAACCATCAAGATCAAGTTCGGAACACTGTAATAAAAATCAGTCTTCAAGTATTTTTAAGTGTTAAAACAGACTTTTAAAAGTAAAGTTCATAAAATAATTATCTTTCTTTTCAATAAAAGATGTCTTTTAGTAACAAGACTGAAAATAAACTCTTTTTTTCCTAGATTTTAGGATGGCTTAGCTGTAACTATGCTTTTGAACTAATGATTCAGATCTGTTAGCAAGACAACAGTGTACCTGACTTCCCGTCTTCAGAATTATGTTAAATCTGAATGGGAAATGTGTGAAACACAATTATGACAAATATTAATGCTTATATGGGCTTTGCAATTTTTTAAGTTAGCCATATCATTTTCATAATAAAGGTTATGTACTAAACTTTACTACAGATAACACTGGTCAACAGTGAGATCGTTACTGACTTAAAAAGGCCCTAATCTGTAATATCTTGGTGTGCTAAACATGAATATAACCCTGAAAAATTTTTATTAGCTCTTGTTTTGAAGATACTTCATATAATTCATTTTATATGATTCACCATGTAAATGTATCCAGTAGGACTAAAACAACATCCTAAATCAGCCTAGAATGATGTAATATTGCATCACATTGCATGATAACATCATGCGCACATCATCCAGAGTTGACTGCATTATTTTCTGATGCAGTGCAATACTACTGCCAGGCGGCTGCTGAAGTAAGGTGGCGTCAGCAGTGCACTATAGAAAGCCTTGTCAGAAAGGCTGATCATTGAAAATATTTCAGACTTTATGTGATACAGTTGAAGTTACTGTTCCATAGAACTGTTAATATTTTATCAATTTAAGCATAATACAGAACAGCAATGCCTCAAAAGTGCATTAATAGCATGGAAAATTTCTGCTCTATTTGTGGGGAAGTGACATTTGCCAACCAGAAGAAAAGTATCACTTCTCAGGTGAAGAAGGTTTATCATACTTACTTCGGAGGCAAGGTTGGTGACCAAGAAAAAACCTTGGGCCCCACATAGATGCTGTGCTCCATGTACAACACAGCTTTCAAAGTGGTTAAATGGCAAAAGACCATCAATGCCGTTTGCAGTCCCCAAACTGGGACAGTGGTTAAATGGCAAAAGACCATCAATGCAGTTTGCAGTCCCCAAACTGGAGAGAGCCAAGCAACCACATAAAAAACTGATACTTCTGCTTGGTTCCTCCTCTTTCTGGCGGAATAATGAAGCCAGAGAAGTTGAGAAGAGTCTACCCAAACATTCCGTCTGCATTGAGACCAGTTCTACATGGTGAGGGACTTCCTATTCCAGAACCTCCAGCAAAATATTCTCTTGATTCATCTGATGAGGACAAAGGTGAGCTGACCTGTTCGTCTCTTGTTCCATCAGCATGCAGTGATCCAGATTTTCACTGTGGTGCATCATCAACCCCACGCAGACTAACACAGGAAGAACTAAATAACCTGGTTCATGATTTGAACTTATCCAAGAACAAGGCAGAACAGCTAGGATCAGGACTCCAACGATGGTATCTCCTAGAAGAAGATGTCACAGTTACTTTCTATCAAAAGTGCCACCAGCAGTTGGAGCCTTTCTTCAGAAAGGAAAGTACTCTGGTATTCTGTTCCGGTATCGAGGGCCTCATGAATGCCTCAGAAATCACTCATGACCCAAGAATGGAGACTGTTTCTAGACTCTTTGAAACTGAGTCTTACGGCTGTGCTTTTGCACAATGGAAACTGTCTTCCATCTATTCTATTCTTGAACAGCTGTAGAAGAGACAAACGAAGAAATCTAAGAATTAGTCTATGACTTGATTTTTTACAGGTATTAACTGTCGGCCTATTGCTATTGACATGCATTTTGTGATGTAAAAATAAATTTATTGCAGATTACAAAATAACTAGAGCCAAAATTAGAATTTGACTGTCATATTCATGTTGAGCACATACAAATTGATAGGAAATGACTAATTTTATTTAAGTAACATGATTTTTGTAAAAATTTGTTGACCAGTGTAATAGAGCCAAAAATTTGAAAACTGTTTTTCAATTTCACATAGCGGAAAGTGGCAGAGTTCAAATTCAATCCCTTGATGTGTTATTCACCCTCAGTTTTGTTGATTTCATTAGTGCTAGCATTGTAAAAGAAATAAATTATGCAAATTAGACAACATTGCAGTAGTGAAAGGGCCCACCTCTTACAGGGCATTATCTTGATATTTTATTTTCATTTCGAGAAATCTTGTAAAAACTCATACAAGTTCAATAGCTAATAAAATGAACCCTGGCAAGTCCTCCCTGGTGATGCATGGGTTGATGTCTCTGTGCTATCAAGCTATTGCTAGCCACTTTGGCATGAGTTTGATACCTGGTCAGGGAGCTACCCCACATGGGACAGCAGACCTCTCCTCTCTCATCCGCTGCTCTCCTCAGCAGTGTATTTAAGTAGATTCACCTGTTCTGCTCCCCATTCTGTCTCTGGTGAATCCTCCCACAGCCCTCTACACCTTTGGTCTACATGCCAGTTCTTGTATGCATGCATAAATAGATCTCTAAAAAAATGAACACTGGCATAGTCATGTGAAAAATAAAAATTATAAACATTATTACATTTATGTCAAATATTATTTGATAAAAATAAATCATACAAAATAATTGAAGTATACCTTGTAAGAGAATCCCAGTTTTATTACTATTATTGGGGCCATTACAGTTATTGCCTATTCTGTGTTTTACTTTAATAATCTTTGGCTATAGCTCTTTCAATTTTTAGTTTTTCAAGAGTTTATATAGTAACTGAAAATGAATTTAAAAGAAATAAAATTTGGGGGAGGGAAGAGCACAGGGACTAGGGTGAGGGTGCATGGAATTGGTGATAGGGATTTTACAGGGACTACACCTGAGAGGAGAAAGCAAACATTGTGCAAGAATGAACAATAATGTTATACACACACACACACACACACACACACACACACACACACACACAAATATCTATACATTTAAAAAATAAATTTTACTATACTAATTGAGGATTGTATTTTTATATGTCAACGCAGGAAATTATATTAGTATATTTTCTGATAGTAAATTATCTTATAGTCTTCCAACAGTTGATAAATAGATATTATATATTTCTTAGTATCTAGCAAATTTTGATGTGTGACATTTGTTTTTCTTGCACTGTCTTCCCTGGCTTTGAAATCAAGATTATATAGGCCTATATATATTTTTTTATTTTCTTGTATATACAATCATATTTACCTATACTCTAGAGCTGTACGGTGGGTGAGGTGGGGCTTATTTATACATTCCTAGATGAAAATGTATATATTGCCAAAATTTATCTAGTTTTGTATATCAATAGAATGTTCTGAGTATTTCTATCTGTGTGCTACTTATATATTTTCTATCATTGAAACTGAGGGGATTCATCAAATGTGTAAGTATGGAATCATAATAATGAAATCTGAGATGCGTGTTTATAAAATAAGCCCTCTCATCTGTTGTCAGCCATGAAGAGACACTAAAAATATTGGTTTTAAATCAGATCATATCTCATGATATCAAGGATGCCACTTTAGTAGTTTCCTCATCATTGTAAACACATCAAAAAGGTCATTTATTTTGCTCTAGAGTTTTAAAAATTAATTTTGAACATTGCTGGCAGTCTGAATTCACTATTTTTCTTTTTATTATGATGACTAGTATGAGATGAAATGTTACTGAAGTATTCCAATATTATAGAGTGTGTAACTTTTAATAAATCTTACAGAAATGAGATGTGCTTTGAATAAAACGTTAAATGAGCAATAGGAAAACTTTAAGTTAGTCATTTCCAACAAATTTCTAGATAATCTGAGCATATGGTGGAAATATTATGTGGAAAAATTATATGAAAAACTGATATTATGGTGGAAAAATTATATGAAAACATTATTTGCATAATAAAACATCTTAGCTGGTGATTTCCTATTTATAACAATCCTAATAAATTTTCTTTACTTTTCTTTGAGATATAACATAAATTATGCATGTACATACAAGATAAATCTTATGACTTTTAAATTCAATGTATGTACAAGACTTGTTTAACCACTGGATTTGGATGTTAAAGATGACAAGTACTCTAAGTATTGATCGCATTCTTGTTTTTAAGGCAAATGAGGGATGCTATTTAAAAACTGACTTCCAGGTGAGAGAACTGCAACTTAAATGTTTACTATCCTCAGCTCTCTATCATCTGAAATTTAAGGCAGCTGTGCTGTTTAGTACAATTTTTCTTAGAGGGAAAGTGAACTTTCTTATGAGTCTAATACAAGATTTCCTACAAAATTCCTCTTTGTGCATACCACAAACCTGACATATATACATACATACATACATACATACATACATACATACATACATACATAGGTATGTGTGTTTGTGTAAAAGCATGTGTGAGGAAAGAGATCAAACTTTATAGATAAAGAATTGTTCCTTGTGTTGAAAAGTATACAGGAACCACAGTCCTCTGCTGAATTCTTTTAATGATATATTTGCCCTGACAGTTCTTAAGAAAGATAGTCATTAATAACTATTGCACACCAGTGATATTTAAGAAATTCCTTAGGTATTTTATATGTGCTCTTTCATTTCATTTTCAGAAGAGTGCTCAAGTATCAGTTGTTACATTAATAGTTAGATGAAGAGAAAGCCAAACTTTAATCTGGATCTCTGTGACTTTAAAATGAACATTCTCCCGTTGCAACATTTTATGAAAGTGACTATTGACACAATTAGTTAGTTTGCCAACTCTGTATCATAGTCCATTTCTCATACTTAATGAAAATTGAGAAGGATAAGATTGTTTAATACATGTACTTTAGAAAGAAATTTTAAATAAAAAACTTCAGTGGGGTTTGAAATGAGCGACGGCTATCTCAACAGCAGGAGAGTCAATGAAGAAAAAGAGGAAGGTTGGACAGTTTTATTAGTATTAAAAACACATTCTGAAATGAAATTCTTCAGCCCAACAAGAGGAAAGATAATATGAAAGGCTTTTCCATGACATGCAACAAATTCCGGGAAAGAATAAAATGCTAAGAGAAAGATGTGCTGTTGTGCAATTTTTGTCCTGGGAGGGTTTGATGGAAGTGCATCCATCAGAACTTGAATTTGCTGTATTGATTGGCAAAACTGCTGTTTCTCTAGTGCTGACTCCAGGGCAGATTCAGTCCGTTTTCATTTACTGTATTTTCCCCACGTTTTCACAGGGTAAAGTGGTAACAGTGGGTCCAAAATTGGTTTATATTTAAATTAGGCTTGGAAATGTTGGGAAATTTGTTCAAGGTCACACCACTGGTAAGTTGTGAGGGTTAGAGGAGTCTGTAATCTTTTTTTTCTCTCCTCATATTCTCTTGCTCCTCTCTTTGGTCCTATATTTCAACCCTTCCTGTCCCTTATTCTCTTTTCTAACAACTTTATATTCTTGAATATTTTTGATGGGAAAGTAAAACAATAGACATTTTGGAGACCATGCTATTTTTCCTAAATATTTTTGATTCCTCAGACAATTTCTCTCACAAATAATTTCTTTCCCCTAAATGTTCTCTTTAGGAAACTAACATCAACATCATTTTTCTAATTTGCTCTGTGACCTATTTTTTAAATGCTTTACACTGTTTAAAGGGTAAAATAGCTATCACATTAATGTAATGATGAGGAAGACCATTTTTAAAAATAAAGTGGTTAAAGTTAGAACTAAAAGAAACTGTCTCCAATTTAGAAGAACAAGTATTTTATAGAATAACTTAGATAAAATTGAAATGTATGCACTAATGTTAACATAATATATTTGGTCAAATTTGGTCAAACTTTATTAAGAAATTTATCAAATTTAATTTATTAAATAAGTCTACAATTTAGTGAAAGTAATTTATAATGATATTTTTTACACTGATATTTTTATGTCAGTAATTCCAATTAACTGAAGAAACTATAATGAATAAAATGTCAAAAAATACTTTTATGTAACAAACCAAACTATTTCATTTGTTCTGTTTAGTTAATTTTTGATATTAATTTAGGCACAAAATCAATGACTGTAGCATAGTTACATGTAGGAAATAAGTAAACATTGTAATATCTGTCTTTCTTTTCTCAGTTTTTTCTACAGAGAAACTTAATAAAGAGACCATAATTCAACAAATTATAAATGCTATTTGCAAAACATAACATTTGTGCACTTAAGGGTTTTTAACAATAAACAAAGGTCATGAGAGATAGAAAGATTATAAAGTATTATGTTCTATTTTAAAGGAAAGGAAGTCATGTTTTCTTATCATAGACATTTTTTACAAAGAAGGAAACATCCGACCGAATAATGATGTATGTTATAGTTAAAATATTTTATTGCTAATTTACTAATGCAGACAAGTCTAGGAGGCAATTGGTTATGAATTGTTTTTCTTTAAAACAGCTCTCCAGCCCACAAAATATATGAAGCTTGTTTTTGGCAAAATATAAAGAGTATACTTCATATCCTTATCTGTGAACCACTCTTATTTCTATCTATTTACTACTACTATTTCCAGAATTTATAGTTTCACATTTATCACCGCCTGCACAACATAACTGCTGCTTTTGTAGAGACTTATGTATCTTTGTAGCTATAACGGAACAAGCTTCCACTGTTTTTAGTTGTTGTCTCCTTGGTTAAACACTCTGGCTATTTATCTCAGTGTTCACACACAGAAATTGAAATGTTTAAAAGCAGGACTTATTAAATAGAGGCCACACAGGATGCTTGCTCTATGTGAATGAAGACCTTTTCAGGAGGCAATTCAGCTGCAATATCTCAAAATTCATGCAGTGGTAAAATCAGTTACTGTTGGGTAGGAAGTAGTTAGGAATTATACTCTGCTGAATATGGGGAAGGGTGAGTTGTCACCCTCAAAGATTCAGTTACAAAACAAATTCTGACTTGCATGTGTGGAGTGGGTTTGAGGACTACGCTTTTCTCAAAAACTCTAAAGAGCTAAAATTACTTAACACTTTGTGTGCCTGTGCCCTTTAAATTTACCAGCCCTTGGGGCCGGCCATTTTCTGTGCCACCACATGAATGGTATAAGCATTCCATAAAACACACACAACTCCTGAACTACTGGATATTAAAAAAAAACTGTAATAATTTCTCATAAAACACCTTACACTTTCACCAAAACAATGTGTAAAGCTTCTAGACTTCTAGACTGAGTACGATCAAAGAGATAGCTCCTACTAGTTCCAAATAAATCTATCATGGCGTGAAAAACCAGAGACTAGATGAACACGTATTAATGCATGAGCGGCCACCTGATACTGGTGACAAAAACACCTACTAATAACATGAGCAGACCACAAAGTGTTAAGGAACAGAAGTGGAGTAGCATTGGGCCTACTGAATTAGTTAGAAACTGCATGTGAAGGCCAAGGTATTTTCTTAGGTTTTTGGTTTATTTTGATGTAGGGTTTTTTTTAAATTGTTATTTATATCTTTTACATTTTGTATTCCCCCTGGGTAACCCACCACCAAGTCACCCGTGACCCATCACCATGGCCCCTTGTGCCATTTTCTACCCCATTTTGAGCCCTTATCCTCCCCCTCCCTCTGTGGGTGTCTATTTGTTGTAGCTTTGAGAGCTAGTAAAGACTTACATTCTTCAGAACCACCAGCTACCTTTTACTCTGGCAACTGCATTCATAACATCGGAACTCAAGCTCAACTTTGAATGATCTGAAAGCTGTTATAAGACTAAATTATACATTGCTCCAAGCATGAAAATGTTTTTTTTTTTTTTTTTATTTTTTGACACACACAAAAGGGCAATATGAATCACAAGTGACTGGTAATTCAAGAAGTGTCTGCAAATACAAATCAAAATACAACATTATATAACAATTTAGTAGAAAGACTTTAAACTATAAATTGATACCTCATTTTTTATTATTCGATGTTAATATTCTCAAAGTTTAAGCATGTGATCACTGAATATGGATGTCATCTTTTTGGCTATTAGGTAAAACAAGGTTCTGGATAAATAGAGGATATGAACAAAGTCATAGTTACTGGAAAATAAAATTTTTGAAGTTGGAATGCATTACTTTTTCTCTCATTATTTTTGTGGCATAGTGCAAAAGTTCATAGCCCTTCAAATTAATTAAGGAAATAGATGTGAATTTGCATAACTGTTTCCTGTCCTGTCATTTTCCCGACCCCCGGATTAGAGATCAATACCCACTGAAGTGTTAGGAATTACCAGCATTTGAAAGACTGATTCAACTTTCTCTTTGCTAAATTCACTGAGCAACACAGCTTTTAAAAGAAAAAAAAAATTGAAACTTATCACCTGTACTGTTTACTTTACAGGCTGCAACTTAAAAATAATAGAAGTTAGTGATACTCTGTGAAAAGGAATAGAGGAATGTTGATTGCAGGGAAAAAAAAAAAATCCAAGGATTCCTTACCACCATGGAAAATCAAGGAATAATTAAAAAGAAAGAACCTAACAACTGTATCAAAATGAATTGGTTCAAATGCTTATCTGTCAGTCCCTAACTTAATACATATGTCACTTTAAACAACTCAATTTCCTTATTTGGAAAGCAGTAAAGATATCTTTTATATTATTCACAGAGTTTTTCGTAAAGTTTAATAATTCATATGAAAATGTTAACAAAATTCCTTCTCTAGTGGCCTAAGAGTCAATTCTCAGCCCCATCACCACGATGGTGGCCTGAGATCGATCCCTGGACAGGGAGCTAACTCACATATGGCACAGCAGACCTCTCCTGTCTCTCCTGCTGCTCCCCATAATAGTGTAATTCAGTAAATCCACCTGTTCTGCTCCTCACTGTCTCTGGTGTATCTTCTCACTCCCTGTACCTCTGGCCTCTACCCAGTTCTATGCATAAATAAATAAATAAATAAATCTTTTTTAAAAATGCCTTTCCTATAGAAATGACTCAATACATATTTGGAAAAGTATCTCTCTCTGTTCTGACATTTTGTTATAAAAACATTTAGTAGGTAGAAGCTGGGATGTGCTAACATTGAGTAATGCATAGGATAGCCCCCCACCCATCCAGGCCACAGTAAGCTATTTTCAATCTCATTTGTCATTAAGTGCCATTGGTTTAATTGGTTTTATTGGTTTAATCTCATGTTGTTATTCTACATATTTTTAGCAAAATATAATTTTGTTAGTTCAGGAAAAATTTTATAGTTTTCTTATTCAATTTGGAAACTACCAAAAGAAATACATTCTTCTTTGTTTTTGTCAAAATTTTTCTTTTATATTCATGAATGATTGCTATAGCCCGAATGTTTGTGTACCTCCAAAATTCATATGCCAAAACCTAGTCCTCAATCAGATGGCATTTGGAGGCATGGCCTTTGGAAGTGAGTAGGCCATATGGGTGGAGACATCATGAATAGGATGAATGCCCTTATAAATGGGAGCCCAGAATTCTCTCAACCCCCTCCCACTGTGTGGGTTATAGGGAGAAGGTGGCCATCATGAACCCAAAGTCACCTCTCACCAGACACTGACTCTTGTCACACTTTGACTTCCCAGTCTTTCTAACTATGAGACAAAGATTTCTGTTTGTAAGACACGCAGCCTATGGTACTCTGTTACAGCAACTTGTTAGACTACGATAATAATATCTAAAGGAACAAAAAGCGATGAAGTTTACACTTCTGCTCAAACCTCTAGTGATTGACAGATCTCTCAAAAGTGAACAAAACTGTCCAATTTGATTAGTCTCTAATCAAAATTAAGGCTTTTAATGTACTAGATAGATATGCTTGTCTTACATCTTAATTCCTTAGATAACATCAAAAAGAAACTCTGCTACATGGTATTTCATGAGCAGTTAAATATTTCACACAGTCATAAAACTAATTTATACAAGCAAATATAATCAGAATGATAACAGTATTATCCAAAAGAGAGGTATTTAATGTTCACAGAATTTCAGGTTTTCATTTCAAAAATTTGGCCTCCTTTTCTCTTTTGTTCTTCCTTTTCTGTGCCACTCTTACTGATATGTCAGTACGAAATATAATCATTTTTAAACAAATTGTTCCACAATCTAAATTGAAGATTAAAGTCAAATTGCGGAGATAGAAAAATACCCATCATAAAATCCCACCTATTGACAAATGAATCTGAATTTCTTTGTGTAAGTTTCAGTCATCAGAATTTTTTATGTCAGATGTGGTATAGTTGACAACCTATGGAGTTAAGTAATTCCTGTTATTTGTTTTATGCAAAGGATAATTTAATGAGTAAGGAAACAATATATATATTGGTTAAATATCTACTCTTAAAGTTATCAAGACAAAGAATACTTTATTCTAAACTATTACAATAGAAAAGAGAATCAAGAATTCAATCTGAACTCATCTCCACCGAAACAAAGGGCATGACAGTTTTTAAGAGCTGGAGTGGTGAGATTGTGGGCAATCTATTTGCTAAATGGCTTTACCCAAAAGAAAAGTAAGCTTTCATTTATCTTCATGACAGGAGGGTGGTGTTAAAACTTGGAGGAGGCATCCACCAAAGTTAGACTCTCCTATAGCGAGTGTGAGATAAGAGAACTACCTTCTTTGTGTTTAAATTTCAAAGATTCAAGGAGATGACCCCTGGGAAAGGGAGGTCAAGACTTAGACTTAGGAAGAAGCATGTGGGAAGTTTAATCAAGTTGAGGCGAACATTGTAGCCATCTTGGGCACAGATAAAGTAAAATTTTTCTCCTGTAACAGTGGTTCTCAAACTTGACTAACATTGTATTGATATGGGAGTTTTATAAAAATACTGATGCCTGGGTCTACTCCCAGAGAAAACTGACTTTAATATTAGCATAGACTGGGTTATAATATCATTTCGGTTATTGAAATGCAAAGTCAAACTTGAAACTACTATCTTGCAAAAACTGCATTTCCCTGAGAAGTTATAAAGCATAAAATAAAGTCATCTCATAAATGTAACTCCAGGATAACACTGCTTTTTTGTATATGAAATATCACAAAAGCAATAGATGGAATCAGAGATAAAAAGGAAATTTTTACTTTACTCAAGGAAAGAAATTAAAAAATATATATTGATTTTGCCACATCAAGACTAGAAACTAGAATGTCATAATTAATGCATCAACAATAAATATTTACATAAACTACTTTTTTTTCCTTATAAACTACTTTCTTCTCATTTGAACCTGGTTCTTTCGCCTTATTCCTGTTTCCATAGACTCACTTCTTAACTCACCTTTTTTCTTCTTAAGTTGTTCCCTATTAATACCAAATTTCCTTACTTGGGTATCAGAAATGTTAAAAGTTAAATGTTTCAGTTAGGAAACTGATCTATGATTATGTGCTAATGGACTGGGGTAGTCCCTTTTCTGTAGGTAATGTTTATGTAACTTTACTTTGGTTTTTCTAACTAAAAGCAGTTCAGATCATGACTCAAAGGTCATATTTCCTTTGAGCAAATGATATCTTCAGATGAATGCAAAAATACCCATGTCTATAAAATTTTGCATATAATTTAACAATATTAATAATTCATATATAAAATCATTTATGTATTCTTGAACTATAGGGTGCTATTTATGATCCCTTACAAAATGAAAAGAAAATCTATAACAAAATCACAATGGCCCAAATTTTAAACTGAAAAGACCCTCTTAAGTAAATGATGCAAAACAGTAATTGATAAATCATTAACCAAATGATTACATTATTTACTTTGTCTCACATAGGTACTGATTACATTCTTGTTCTATTAATATATTTTTTATAACATATAAGGAATGGAGTCCTCTCAAATGCTTTAGAATTTTCAAACAAGCTAGTAGTTGTTATTAAAAGGAAGGAACCCCTTTCCTGATATTTGTGCATTTGTTTTTGCATTCTCAATTCATTTTGGTATTTTCATTCCTTTAAGAAGATATTAATTTTTTGGAATTTTTCTCTTTTGATATTTAGCTTTACCAACTGTGTTTGAGAAGTGAGAAATCTCAGTGACCACGCTGCAAGGATGCTCTGGCTCCTGAAGGAGCAGGCTCAGCGTAGTGTGTCCTGACAGAGTGAAATGGGATTCCAGCATGTGAAGGTAAATTTTCCAGCCGCACTAGCACAGATTGAAATAATTCACTCTTGACTGCTGCTGCAGAAAGTGTCAGTCTATATCTCGGACTGTAGCGCTCAGCCACTTTGTACTGCACTGCAGCAGGCACAAAAATACTCCAAAGTGACAAGGAGAGGCTAATGAATTTCTGTAAAGTAACTGAGTGTTTAAACAGTTTCAACCTCCACTTTTTTCTCCAGGTTCTGGTCTTAAGGCCAGAAACATTTCTGTTTATTATACTGGGTAACATTACAATGTACTAATTTATTTTTTTCTATTAAAATAGGATATGTTTATGAATTTTCTCTATTTTAATGTGGAGGAAATAGGAAAGCAATATGGACATATTAGCAATGCTTATCAGATTTCACAATGAAACAAATTGTTTTAACAGTTGAAATGTGTTTTTCTATTCCTGAGTTTCAGTTGAAATTTAGTGTATGTCCTACCAATTACTTTCAAATCAGCAAAAATTAATCTGCTCTAAAAATGAAAACTTCTATTCCTAATAATTGGCTAGGGAAAATTAAAGCATTGATTTAGTGGTTAGAGTGAGCTTTTATGGAGTCAGAAATTACTGACTCTTGAGAGTCAGTTATTCATATATCTTCCCAATTCCTTGATGAGTGGTGTCAGTTTAATAGCTTGAACTAAGTCATAAGTAGGAGTATTTAAGGTATGGAAATTGTGAAATTTCCCTCCCTCTGCTAAGTCAGGTGTTAATGATTTACCAGCAAATTGGAGGCCATCATACCATAAAATAATAATGATATATATACTGTAGTATATTTAGTATCATCCTGCAGATTGCAGAGTATCTAGATCAGTTTATCCATACGTCTCACTTTAGATGTCAGTAGACTCACATAATTAGAGGTGAAGTATTAATATGCCTTCCTCTTCTACAGTTTTGCAGACAGATAATATGTTACAATGAAAGCAAGTCTTAGTCCATACACTGACGATTGCTTATCCACTGACAATTGCTTATCCACTAATAAGGAAAAGATAGGGATGGTGTTCCTGTATTCCATATTGGTTTTTGCTTTGAAATAGCTTGTCAAGAATGTTTATACAATGAATGGCTTAGAATAATAAAGGTAGTATCTCCTCCTGACTAGAAGGATATGGTAAGTTCCCCCTTAGGGACAAAAGTTGGGCAGGTTTGCAGAAGATTTCTTAAAGAATTGGAGAATTCCTAAACTCAAGGTTCTTCAGTTATGATGCAAACCCAATTTATTTATAAGAAATATCCATCTAGGACCTCCCTGATGGCACAAAGGGTTAAGTCTTATCACTATGAAGCTATCAGCAGTCACTGCATCACAAGTTCAATCCCCAGCCAGGGAGCTTCCCACATAGCACATTGACCACTGCTCCTCCCAGCAGTATATTTCAGTCAATCAGCCTGTTCTGCAACCCACTCTGTCTCTGTTGAATCCTCTCACTGCACCCCGCCCCCCCACCTCTGGCCTACACCCCAGCTTTTGTATGCATAAATAAATAAACCTTAAAAAAAGAAAAATATATACAGCTATACCGGTTCCATATTGTACTGTTTGCTATAGTTTGAGTAATAAAGTCGTTTATCTTTGACCCTGGAGTATAGTTTCTTCTGCTAGCATCCATGAAACTACAGCGAGCTAACTTGTTACTTTCAACTAGCATAAATTCTCAGATACTTCACAGGTCTTGAAACTATAGATTTGCACACTCTATGGTTTTTAGCAGAAGCCATAATTCAGCAAAATCTTATATTTTTTATTTTAGTTACATTTGTTGATTTACAAACAAATTACAAATTATTTCATTATCTTTTGCTATAATTTCAACTGTTGGACCTTATATAAAATGCTAATTAATCATATCATTTTTATACCTTGGAATAGGAAGGAATTTTTGAAAAATTTAATATTTATGTATGGGCTCAGCTTTATTGTAAAATTCTGCATTGACAAATTTAGAACATAAAAAATGAATCCTTTTACTTTTTCTGACATTGAAATATTAATTTGAAAATACATATTTAAGGTAATAATGTCTTATTGAATAAACTTCACATTATTTTTCATCAAGAATATCAGAATTGACCAAGATGACCTTAACATTACTGTCAGCTTGACAAAGTTTTCAACAGACTTCTTTCTGACGATAAATCCCTAATCTCCTTTTCTTAGAGAAACACCACACACACAAAAAAAACAATATAAAAGACAAATTGCATATGGAGAAGAAATAGGTTTAATTTGTTTAAACTTGCAAAGAAGGATTTTGATTAATTTTTTCTTGCAGATCCATTAATATAACCAAGGAAATCATAGGGAGAGAAGTTAAAGTTTGATTAAGAGATAGGGAACAAAGCAAAGGAATAATTAGGCAATTCTCAGGACACAAAGAATTTGCCAGTGGGGTGCCCAAGGGATCAGCACTACACTTTGCAATTCAATGTATCTTTAAAACATCTGTAACTAGGAGGGAAATTTATGCTTTGGTTAGTTGGGACTTCGTGAGATCTCTGAAAAGATTTCAAAAATCGACATAATTGGTTTTAGGGCACCCAGTGAAATCCAACCCAAGAGTAAAGTATGTCATATTAAAACGGCATGCTTAAGCTATTTATACTTGTATGTTCTAAATTAGTTGCAACCTCTCAGAAAATTGACCTGAGTCATCTCAAGAATTCTCAATCAAAACATCTCAAAGTGAAATAGAGCTCATTTATATTAACAGCCCTAGTACAAGAGAGTTCATCTTCACAGTGACAGTCATGGCCAAATAAAGAGGGACAGACTGAGTCTGATAGATTATTACTAAGGGTGTTGGCAGTTTACACCCTACTGCTAACCTATGTTCTAAATTTGGGAAGTCACTCTGACTCAAAACTCTAAGAACTGCCTGGCTGCCAAAGTGTTTGCTAATTAGGAAAATAATAATAGAGCTAGTGATTAGTCAATTATGATCCCAAGACAATTTTCTAATATTAATTAAAACTGAGTACTTTAGTTTTAACAGACACAGAATATTTATCCTTTAATCTTGCCTTTTGCCATTGTATTTGATTATCTGTTGATCAGTATAAATTAATTTATAATACAGTATAAATAGAATGATATTAAAGATTTGAAAATTGTAAAACTTCTAAGGCAGAATTAGGGGAGGGTTCTGACAAAATTACAATCACGTTGTTATTTTGGGGTAAGGAAAAATGATAGAATGTTATATCTATTTGAATAAAGACTAGCAAGCTTCATACTCTGCTATTAAATAATTGAGCAGAGTAAATGTTACTTCATTTTTTGAGTTAAAATTTTCTTATTGGAGAAAGTTGGCTGAGTACTGTCCTAAGTTATTATTTTTTGGTCAACAAGAAAAAGATACCATTGTGTGGTGAATGGCATATTGTACTTCTGTAATAATGTGATGCCAGTAGAATGGGGAGGTTCCAGGTTCCCTGTCCCATCTAAGGAAGGATGGAGCTGAGAAGCAAGGGGAAGCTTGTAAAGACTTGGGAGAGAAGAGGCTGAAAGAAAGAAGAAAAGACTTGATGAGGCACTTGGAGGACAGATATGTGAAGAAGAATCCATGCTTACTTCTCAGCTTTGGGCTTATACCGGGGACTTGGAAGACATGGAAGGGGTCACTTGAAAGAGACAGTGATATGTGTGAGAGACCTGTACGGAGGCTGACAATGGCAAACTTTAGGTTGACTTGCATTTTGACTTTGCTTTTTTCATTCCAGGCTTGTCTGGCCCCTTCTGCCCCTTTCCTCTGGCCCCTTCTGCCCCTTCCCACCAGAAGATGCCTTACACTTGTGGCAAGCTTTCTGGCTTGAGTGGCCTTGCTTTGGGCCTCAACCCTATTTGGTTGAGCATTTACCCATGAGGGGGTGGGTAACTTTGGGTGTATACTTGGAAACTATTTTAACTCTATTCTTTCTCTTCTCTCTATTGCACACTGATCATATTAAAGTTCGCTTCTATTGAAGATCTTACACATGCTTTGTCTTTAGGCAACAGATGGCATCTTAATGAGCATTTAGAGCAAGCATGTTTGGAGGTCTTGGGGTTTCTCTCATTCTGCCTGCTAACACTTCAAATATCTGGCAGTTCATAGCAAAATTGTTTCCATATTCTTATACTCTTAATAAAGAATAATCCCAGACCATCCTATTAGTAAAATAACTGTAGCACTAGATTTTGCAGTTCTCTGCACCTATCACTTTGAGAGGAAAAAATCATCAACAGTAGCCATCTAGATGGCAAAGGTAGCATTAGTTGCTCTAACAATGGTAGCTGTTGATTAAGGACACCAGCTAAGAAGTACAGGAGGGTAGTAAGCACAAAAAATATCAGAAAATATTAATAAGAAAATAATGAGTGAGTCAGAGCTTTGCAGGAGAAGAGAAATAACTTGAGGGTCCAAAGGTCCTGGGGGGAGGGGAGGGAGTCAAATATAACACAACAGATTCTTTGTGATTTTTGTCCCTGAAATCTAAATTGGATCCAACACAAATAATTATTTTAACTAAAATGTTATTCTGTGACAGAAAAACTTGGTGACTAAGCACTTTTTAGTATGTTTTGCGCTAAAGTTTTCAGCCAGAATTTCCACTTTCCTTGGTGTTTTCAGTGATTCAAATTTTGGTTGACATTCACTTTACACTAACAGAAACAAGTGTTTCTTTGGAGTTTGATTTGGTAGCATAGTGCTATTATAGTGATTAACTATCCAGTGCTCTCAGGCATCTCAATGATTTCTCCCCCTCTCTCTCAAAAAAAAAATATATATATATTCTTTATCCTGTTTCTTCCATTCCACACCCATATTTTCTTTTGTCTCTTTTTTTAAAGATTTATTTATTTATGCATACAAGAGCTGGAGTGTAGGCCAGAGTTGTGGGGAGGTGAGAGGATCCACCAGAGACAGAGTAGGGAGCAGAACAGGCAGATCTACTGAAAAACACTGCTGAGGGGAGCAGTAGGTGAGGCAGGAGAGGTCTGCTGTGCCATGTGGGAAGGTCCTTGGCTAGGGATTGAACTTGTGCTGCAGAGGCTACAGATAGCTTCATAGTGCTGAGACTTAACCCCTTATGCCACCAGGGAGGCTCTTCTCTAGTTTCTAAAGAAAAATATCTGGTATTAAATAGAATTCTATGTCTGGAAACAAAAAAAAAAAAAAAACTGCCAATGAGAAAAATGAGAAGAGGTAGTACATTTTGCCTACTGAAGTTTGAATAAGAAAGCAACAGGAACTGATCCATTTTTATTTCCTGTCTGTAAAAGGAAAGTCAGTACTGGGATAATTAAGTCTGATGATTTGAATCAAAAATAATGTATCTTCTGAAATTTTCACAAACTTGAATTTTATTTTTATTTCCTTAAAATATTTCAGCAATTTACCATAATGTACATTACATATATGAGACACAACTTGAATAATTAAGCCTATCATTGAAACAAAAATATTGTATCCTGAAATATACTAAATTGAAGTTTATTTCATTTTTCTTGACCTATCAGGCAATTTGTTACTTGTGCAGTTTACTTGGTTAGTATAAATTAAACCTCATATAAATGAGAACTACTGAAACTAATTTCACTGGAACTTGGCTTTCAAAGGTTAGAAAGAAATGAGAAATATCTCTTTTAATGAATTTATCTAGCATGTCTTTTTCTTCTGACTACAACCACATGGCCTTTAGCTGACATTTCCAGAAAAGGAGGTATTCAAGTCAGTTAATTTTAGTTAGCTTAGTTTTCCCTTTCAAGCAGCCAAATATTTTGACATAAACATGCCCATCACTGCCATGAACTAAGGTTAAGAGAAAACCTGAAAGCACAGTGAGGAGGGTTGAGACAGGCAAAACCAAGTCTGGATACAGCAAAATGGAGCAGGGAGAAAGTCAAGAGAAACTGACAAAGTTCAGTTCTGCGATCCATGTTGCCCCATTTTCTCAAGAAAAAAGTATACATTTTAATATAATCCAATCTGTACACAATTACTGAGCATCAACTCTATGAAAAAACAAAATAAACGGACTGTAGTATAATTATAAGTTAGGAGTTTGCTCTTTTGTAAATTACTAAATAATTCTGTATTGTCCATTTAAATTTTTTTTTCAGTATTGTTTTCTGTTTTGTGAGTTTCCTATCTCCTCCCTCATCAGCAAGTTGTCACCCCCCCAGACAGCTCCTTCTGTGGACAGTGCCTCTGTCTGCAGCGTCCTAGGCCTTCTCATGTTCTGCTTTAAATACAATCTGAACTGAAAATTTAGACAGCAAGTTGTAATTACATCAGCCACGTATATCTTGCAACTGTAAAACATTTACACCTGTTCTATATTCTAGTGTTTGGTTTTGACTACATCAAATTAGATTAGCATTGGCTTCCTGATTACTAAATATTAGAAGTTATTGCAGCACACAATCATGTCTAAAATAATAGAATGAAAATTGCTTTCCTTTGAGTTACATACACCTTTGGATTTCAGTGCATGTACTTTGTCATCTGTTAGCTAATCTATGTTTTTTTCCTGCTTATTTTCAAGTTCTCATACATATTTGGTGGCTAAGGCTGTTTAATTTCACAATTAAGAATGCTAAGATTTTGAATGCCAAATAGAATAAAGGAAATAAAGGAACTCCAGCATGCACAGCACTGGGGAGAAACATTATCGAGTGTGGAACTTCTCTTATATCATTTCAGGTTTTTATTTTCTCCTAAGCGAGTCCTTTTCCCTGTGTACATCATATCTCTTTCATCATGTGAGCCTTGATTCAGAGATATCTGTTTGTAAGCTAAAATCAGTCTAGTGAAATCAATCAAAATTAATGTCATACTTAGTTATACTATGTCTCTAAAAGATCCTTTTGTCTTTTTTTTTTTTTTTCAATCTCTTCTAAGAGATGAAAGCAAACTATATTCTAATATGGGCTCTCGGCCAGCACTCCCACACTCAGGATTAGATTCCTATTTCAAAATTTCATCTACTCTCCAGGCTTACAGAACTCCACCAGTAGAACATTACTGATGTAATTCTCACAGGCCATGCATAGTACATGTGATTTCACAAATCATGTAACACATGTAATGCATACCTCTTAACTTTTATATTTCAAACAAGAAACATGACAATAAACTTGAAGTTCTGCCTCCCAGATTTTTTTATAAGAGGGACGTTAGGGTTAGATGCAGCAGTATGTTTAGATTGGAAATCTAATAATTTTTGCAAATATGTTTACTTACAAATCACTTGTTATTGTTATATGTACTTTTATGTTGTGTGTGGGAGTGTGAGCTAGGGGATGGGGTGTCAAGGAACACTGAAGCCATGTTTCTATATTATATTAGGAGTGGTGATGGGAGATTAAGGATTAAGTTCACTTATCTTAAGCCTGTCCTTGGTCTTTTGTTGCTCTAACCTTGCTGAAATCAAAACTCTTCACTTTGTTTAATGGTACCATTGATTTTGCATCTCCAAAGCTACAATGAAAACACTTTTAATTCCTTCTTTATTCCTTTTATCTAAACCACCACTTTTTCAGTCTTGCATAATCCTGTCACTTGACCCTGAGATCATAATAGTCTCTTAGCTGGAATCTAATGTTTATTTCTTCAGTACAAATTCTTCTGAATATGACCATCAGCAGTTTTTATTGTGCATTGTTCTTAGGAGGAGAGAAAGAGGGTGAAAACACAGGCATTTTTTCTGAATGACTTTAATTTCTTATATCTTTTTTGGAATATAAAGATTATGAGCTTTCATATTTAATACAGTTGGATTTAACTTTTAATTTTAACACTCAAATAGGTAAATTGAAAATGCTTCACCTACAAAATAAGGTACTTTTACAATTAAATTACATCATTTCAAGAAGGCTTTCCAAATTGCCCTAGGCAGAATTTGTCTTATTGTTTCCAATGTTTATTAAAGAATATGCACATCTATTATAATATTCATCATACCACATTCTGATTTGGGGGGCAATTTTTGTAGCTTTCAATCTCTTCTCAGAGTTTATAAATTTATTTGGGCAAGGGTTCTGTCTTTTTAAGTTTATTTGCTATCCTTCCTCCACAAAGGCATATAAAACAATCACCTAATCATATATGCACATGGAGTGTCAGCATCAGACAATACAAAAAAATCATATCTAGGAGTGAATGGATAAGTACTATTTATTGATTTCATCAATAATTTGCTTCCTACTATTGTACAAGCCATTTAACCTTTCTCCACAGTACTTGTTGAACTCATGAAATGAAAAAGCGCCATTACCTTTTAATTTCCTCTTAGAGACATATATGTATGTAATAGTGGTGGTGGGAAGATATCATTTCAGAAACATAAAAAGGAAAAATACTGAACGAATTTAATATTTCCTCAAATATCCCACTACTTTAATTTGCTTATATACATTTTACCTCATTGTATTTTAAAAATGTTATACATTTTCTATGATTATTTTCCTCCAAGGAAAGCTTCAAAAATGATTTAATGTGGTTTGGTTATTTTCTGCAAGCCATTGTTGGAGTATTTTACAGTTACCAAGGAAATAATGTATAATAGAGTTCATATTCCTTGACTTAATTGAATCACCAAGAAATATTTTCAAAAAATTGATGTCTGTGGTATAGATTCCAAAGAAATAAAAAATGGAAAGCTCAACATTCTTTACAACTGTCTACACATCAAATGGGTTTGACCCTTTCGGTAACCTTTTCCATTTGTTGTTCATTTATCTTGTATGTCAGGATTTTGTATTTCTAGGTGATGCTGTTAAATGCAGAATCACATCCAGGATTCTATATTTTAAACCAATTTTAAAGTCTGAGGCCAGTTGAAGCTTAAATAATCTTCGAAATGGAGAAAAAAATAACTTTCTTGATCCTCATCAAAGGGATATTTTCTTTCTCTCTTTCCATTATATATTTCTCTCTCTAAAGAACAATTAATGTAATAACAATAATAGATGGCAAAAGGCAACACATTCAACTGGTTTGCATCATCTTTTACTTCAATCAGTATATACTCTTTAATGAAAATGCATAAAAAACTGCATTTATATAAAATTTCTTACACTGAGCTTATTTAGTGAACAGTTCTTTGCAACTTATGGATCTCAAAAGATTATGCTTTCTATCATCAATCACTGAAAGTTTTGGAAAGTATCAAGAAGTATTCATTGGATAACTATTACATTGGTCAACATTGAGATCATTACTGACTTAAAAAGGCCCTAATCTGTAGTATCTTGGTGTACTGAACATTAATATAACCTTGAAAATTTTTATTAGCTCTCGTTTTGAAGGTATTTCATATAATACATTTTATATGTTTCACCGTGTAAATTTATCCAGTAGGACTGCAATAACATCCTAAATCACATCCTAAATCACATTGCATAATACCATCATGCACACATCATCCAGAGTTGACTGCATCATTTTCTGATGCAATGCAATACTACTGCCAGGCGGCTGCTGAAGTAAGTTGACGTCAGCAGTGCACTATAGAAAGCCCTGTCGGAAAGGTTGAGCGCTGAAAAAATTTCAGACTTTGTGAAGCTACTGTTTCATAAAACTGTTCTTATTTTATCCAATTAGGCACAATACAGAACAGTAATGCCTCGAAAGTGCGTTAAGAGCGTGGACAAATTCTGCTCTATTTGTGGGGAAGTGACATTTGCCAACCAGAAGAAAATATCACTTCTCAAGTGAAGAAGGCTTATCATCTTTACTTTGGATGCAAGGTTGGTGACCAAGACTAGCCTTGGGCCCCGTATAGATGCTGTGCTACATGTACAACACAGCTTTCACAGTGGTTCAATGGCAAAAGACCATCAATGCCGTTTGCAGTCCCCATGGTGTGGAGAGAGCCACGCAACCAAATAAAAGGCTGTTACTTCTGCTTGGTTCCTCCTCTTTCCAATGGAATAACAAAGCAAAAGAATCCAAGAATAGGCTACCCAAACATTCCGTCTGCACTGAGACCAGTTCTACATGGTGAGGGACTTCCTATTCCAGAACCTCCAGCAGAATATTCTCTTGATTCATCTGATGACGACAAGGGTGAGCCGACCTGTTCTTCTCCTGTTCCATCAGCATGCAGTGATCCAGATTTTCACTGGGGTGCATCATCAACCCCACACAGACTAACACAGGAAGAACTAAATGACCTGGTTCGTGATTTGGACTTATCCAAGAACAAGGCAGAATTGCTAGGATCAAGACTCCAACAATGGAATCTTCTAGAAGATGTCACAATTACTTTCTATCACCAGCAGTTGGAGCCTTTCTTCAGAAAGGAAAGTACTCTGGTATTCTGTTCCGATATTGAGGGCCCCCTGAATGCCTTAGAAATCACTCATGACCTACAAGAATGGAGACTATTTCTACACTCTTCGAAACTGAGTATTAAGGCTGTGTTTTTGCACAATGGAAACCATCTTCCATCTATTCCAGCAGAACATGCTGTCAACATGAAAGAGACATACAATAACTTAAAGCAGCGATTGTATTCCATTGAGTATAACAAGTACAGCTGGCACATCTTTGGTGACTTGAAACTAGTTGCCCTTTTAATGGGACTGCAACAGGGATATACAAAATACATGTGTTTCTTATATGAGTGGGATAGCCGAGCAAGTGAATTGCACTACTTGTAGAAGGAATGGACTTGCAGACAAAAGGTAGCAGTTGGAAAGAAGAGTATCCAGCACCCAGCTCTGGTTGAGGCTTACAAAATTCTGCTACCACCCCTTCACATCAAACTAGGTTTGATGAAGAATTTCATGAAAGCCATGGACTGGACCTTTCCAGCTTTCCGATATCTGCATGAAAAATTTCCTCGACTCAGCAAAACAAAGATTAAAGAGGGACTTTTTGTGGGTCCTCAGGTTCGAGAGCTCTTCAAAGATTACCAATTAAACAACTTGCTGCAGGGTGATGCGAAACATGCACGGAATGCATTTCGCCTAGTGTCTACAAACTTTCTTGGGAATGTTAGGGCAGAAAACTACAAGGAACTCATAGAAGACATGCTGATGTAGTATCAGAAACTTGGCTGCATTATGTCTTTAAGATCCGCTTCCTTCATTCCCATCTGGATTTCTTCCCTGAAAACTGTGGTATGGTCAGTGATGAACATGGTGAACGTTTTCATCAAGATATCACATCAGTGGCACAAAGAGACCAGGGAAAATGGTCCACTACAATGCTGGCTGACTACTGCTGGACACTCCCCAGAGATGCTCCTGAACAGCTGTACAAGAGACAAGTGAAGAAATCTAAGAAGAACTCTATGACTTGATTTCTTACAGGTATTAACCATAGGCCTATTACTATTGGCATGCATTTCATGATGTAAACATCAGTTTATTGCAGATTACCAAAAAACTAGAGTCAAAATTAGAATTTGACTGTCATATTTGTGTTGAGCACATACAAATTGATAGGAAATGACTAATTTCATTTCAGTAACACCACTTTTGTAAAAATTTGTTGACCAGTGTATTTGAACAATTGTTGTACTATCCATACTAAAGATATTCATCACAGATCACGTAAATAATAAAATAAAATGTAACTAAAAGGAAATGTACTATTGTTTCTGGTAGAAACACTGTAAACTCTCTCATACCATGCACAAAGTTTAAGTCAAAATTGAGTAAAGTCTTGAATGCCAGTCCAGAAACTCTCAAACACAGAGAAAAACATGAGCAAAATATCCCAAAACATTAACTAACTTCAGTAATGTTTTGGGGGACTTCAATAGCAAGAAAAACAAAAGCAAAAAAAAAAAAAAAAGTGAGTGGAGCTGTAACAACCAAAAAGTTCTATACAGCCAAAAAGATTATCACCAAAATTAAAAGACATATTACTGAATGGGTGACAATATTTATGCATCATGCAGCTGATAGGAGCAAATAAACAAGATTCACAAAGAATTCACGCAATTCAGCCACAAGTAAACAACTCTGTCAACAAGTGGGCACAAAATCTAAGTAGACACTTCTCCAAAGAAGGCATTCCCAATGGCTAATAGACAATTTAAAAAATGTTCAATTATCATCAGGGAAATGCAAATAAAAATCACAATGAGATATACCACTTTACTACAGTGAAAATGACCCATATTAAAATAAACCAGAAACAACAAAAATTGGTGGAAGTGTGGGAAAAAAGGAACACTTTGTATACTGATGGTGGGAATGTAGACTGGTCCAGCCCTATGGAAAATAGCATAGAGTTTTCTGAAAATATCAAAAATAGATCTACCATAGGATCCAGCAATTCCATTCCTAGGTATCTACCCAAAAAGTACAAAATCACTAATTTGAAGGAATATATGCACTCCTATGTTTATACCAACGTTATTTACAATAGCCAAGTTATGGAAACAGCTTAATGGCCCATGAGCAGAGCAATGAATAAGAAGATGTGGTATAGACCCACAATGAATTACTACTCAACTATAAAAAACAAAAATGAACTGTAGCCATTTGTAAAAATGTGGGTAGAATTTGAGAGGATTATGCTAAGTGAAATAAGTCAGAAGAAGACAGACAGCAGGTGATTTTACTCACATGTGGAATATAAAGAAACAAAACAAAGAAACTAACTAAAACAAACCTTAAAAATATGACTGAAGAACTGAGGCTACTAGAAGGGGAGGAGAAGAGGGAGCAAAAGGAGGAGGAATCCAAATGGCTTATGATAAAGATGGTTTTATGATAGGTCTGATATAACAACATGTATTAGAGGAGATGTGTACCTGTTCCCCTAAATCGTATAATGTTGTGAACCAATGTTACGTCAATTACAAAAACTTACACTCACACAACAGCAATTAAAATTTTAATATTACATTAGTAGTAATGGTATCATTTCCTTCTCAAAAAATCTAAATATTAAGATAGATAAATCCCTCATGAATAATAAGAGCTAATCTATATTGAGTATTATGTAGTCACTACTTTAAAGTTTTTCTTGTAATAAATCTGTTTCATCCTCAAAACAATCCTGTTTGGATTTCATGAAGATCTCACATCAAAGAGAACTTAAGTCATCTGCCTAAATTTAGTAAGTTTTAAAGGCTATCTCTCTCATCTTGTTTTCTTGTAAGAGTCAGAACCTTAACTCAAATTAGTTTAGAAAGACAAATTGAAGTTCATTGGCTTGTCTGTAGAAGGGCATGGATGTGTGTTTTCTCTTTGTGACCTGAAATTAGACATAACTTCAGTGGTATGCTATGTTGATCACTTCTGTGATCTTCTGGCATGGGGTACTTGGGGGATTGGCTCAGCTCTAGTATCTATCATCTGGAAGTGTTTGTATATAGGAGTTGTCATCATGTGGAATGTTCAACAGTGGGAGCTCTGAGTCAGTAGAGAATAATTTTACTCTTCTTCCTATGGACACTTTAGGTACAATGTGGTACTTGGAAGAAAGGTCTTGGAGGCATTTGGCATCAATTGTCCAACTTGATAATTCACCTTTGATTAGCTTTCCTTATTTTGTTATTCAGTTTCTTCAGTTCCTTAGCTCTCTAGTATCATTTTACTAAATAAATTATCTGCAGAGAAGTCCAATACACATATAAGAAATAATGAGAAAATAAAACTTTAGAAATTTGTAAGAATTCTTTTCTAAAAGTCTGTGAAGTGTTATTTTGACTTCAGACACAATCGAACAGAAGGCCTTTGTGGTAGCTTACAAAAAGTCTTTACTTTCTTCAAATTTTTGTTTGATTTCTGTTCAAATTTTCATTATCTTTCTTCTGCTTTATTTTTTTTTCCTGAGAAGGACTTTATTTTATTTTTTAAAGATTTATTTTATTTTTTTATGCACACAAGAGCTGGAGTATAGGCCAGAGGTGTGAGGGGAGTGGGAGTAGGGTGAGAGGATTCAACAGAGACAGAGTGGCGAGTAGAACAGGACTATTGACTGAAATATACTGCTGAGGGGAGTAGCTGGGGAGACAGGAGAGCTGCACTATGTGGGTTAGCTCCCTGGCTGTCAATAGCTTTATAGTGCTCAGACTTAACACCTTGCCTCACCAGGGAGGCCCCAAGGATTACATTTTAAATGAAGAGGGCATTGAGGTAAACATCTTAATTCAGGTTGTTAGTGGACGAAAGGACAGATTTAACCAAGAGCAGATTTTATCATTCAAGTGGTCCATTGGCGCAAAAGCTATAGATCAATTCATAAGTTTTAGGTTGAGATATTACAATATGAGGATATGTAAAAACTAAGATCTCATTATGAGCATTTTAATTCTTAATCTTTATTTTCCTTCCTGAAAACAGAGTAAAACAAACATAATTAAGACATACAGAGACACACAACACACACATAATATCTTTCTTTTTTTAAAAGATTTATTTTATTTATGCCTACAAGCTGGGTACAGGCCAGAGGCATGGGGCGGCGAGAGGGTTCACCAGAGACAGAGCCAGGAACAGAACAGGCAGATCGACGGAAATACACTGCTGAGGGGAGCAGTGGGCGAGGCAGGAGAGGTCTGCCTGCTATGAGGGAATCTCCCTGGCTGGCCGTCAAACGTGCGTCGCCACTGCCGATAGCTCCATAGCGCAGTGCTTCACCACTGCACCACCAGGGAGGCCCCACACATGTAATATCTTCAATGAAACAGGATTCAAAAAAACTCCCAAGCTTTTCACCTTTCATCCATTAATCTAGATTATACTACTAAGTTGTCAATAATGAACCATCATTAAATTTCTGTCATTTAAGGATTTTCATGAAATTATTCTTTTAATGAACTTGATTATATTTGCCTATCAAGGAGTTCATTAAAATGATACTCTGTGAAATTTTGTTTCCAAAGTTATATCAAATTCATGCAGAGAATTGAAAAATGTTTTGTTTCATTATTCTTGTAAAGTTTATATAATCAAAGTTTTCCGTATCTTGAAACTTTGTTAGCAATAACCAGCGAATCAAGCCTGGTGGTATTTTTAGTAAATCTTTGAAAAATATACTCTATTTATCCGTTGATATTGGTCTGTATTTTTTATTTTTTATCTTTTCTCAATTTGGTATTAATAAATTGTTGTTTGAAGTATTTGCCTAAAAGGAACATAGTCTATTATTATCATTTTATATATAAAAATATATTATATATATATTTATTATAAATATATTGTAATAAATTGTGACTTATTGTAATAAATTACCTACCTACACCTATATAATATTTATATATATTTATTATTAAATATATGTATTTTTATGTAAATATATATTACGTCATTGTTCATTTTTATCCAATGTATGCTTGTATGCGTTCTCCTTTTAGGTGTATTCCTTGTAAAATTCCCATCACCAATTCACCTGTGAATCATTGATAAGGTGTACTTGTACTCTTTAGAGTGACCATGAGATAATGGAAGACTAAGTGATTTACCAGAAGACCTCTTTGGTTGCTTACAAAAAGTCTTAGTTCCTTCAGTAGAAGAGCAAACACTGTTTAGTAACAGGCTCAATGTTTACTAATTTGAATTGCAGAGCTCCAGAGGTTTAAATACTCAGTGAAAACAGGTCTGTGTCTAAAAATCAAGGCGATAGTTTCAAGAATCTGGAATCCCCATATACCAATGGGGGGCAATTGATTGGATTTCTGAGGTTTTATCCCTGGAAGCTACTATGCCATTCATTCCAATTCAAAAAGTTTTCAGGAGTGACCCTTCTGAAAGCTAGCTACATCTACCTAGTAAAGACTAATGCTTGTCCTACATATAAAGATGCCAAGACACCCTTCGTCCAAAAGACTGAAGGCCCCCCACCCCAGAAAGGCACACACTTCTTTTTTTTTTTTTTAAGGGATTGCTTTTATTTTAGATTTTATTTTATTTTTGCATACAAGCTGGGGTGCAGGCCAGAGGTGTGGGGCGGTGAGAAGGTTCACCGGAAACACAGTGGGGAGCAGAACAGGCAGATGCACCGAAATACACTGCTGAGGGGAGCAACGGGTGAGGCAGGAGAGGTCTGCCGCACCATGTGGGATTCTCCCAGGCTGGGCATCCAACTTGAGCCGCGTGCCACAGTGGCAGATAGCGCCACAGCACTGTGCTTTACCTGTTGCGCAACCAGGGAGGACCCACACACTTCTTTTTGATGGCTGTTTCTAGATAGGATTAAACCCAGTTTAAGGTAGGCTAAGCTTTTGAGGGAAAAAAGGAAGCTAAAACCTGAAGCTACTATAAGAATTACCTATCATACACTGAAAGGAATAATAAGTTAGGATTTTGAGATTGTGTGATCAAAAGAGGATCTAAATATAAGAATAGATGAGTAGATAATCTTGCTGCTAACATGCTCCAAGAACCCTGAAGAAAGTCATGGTTTATGTCCATGCTAAGTGAAATAGAAATGTCTGAGTTATTTTGGCAGTTAATAAAGGAAGAAATAAAAAGGATCAGAAATGTGGTCATGCTGGAGTGGATATGTTATGTGAATCCAGAAAAGTCAGGAGAGACTTATGTTCTCTGATATGGCCATAGTCATCGCAAGGGCTCAAGGCCATTAAGAATGAGCACAGATAATCAGTAAGCCCAGGTCTAACAGTAAGAGAGGTGACCACAGAGCAGGACTCATTATTACCCATAGAAATTATGAGACCTTGAAAAAATATAGATAAGGTGGTAATGCTTAACTAACAGCAGTCAGGAGATTGAAAAGCATAAGGATTTGCAAGGTTAAGTGGATAGTCAGTGGGTCTAGACCTACAGAGAGTTATGGAGTGGGTTAATAGTATATCCTATCCTAGAACAAAATACGTGCAACTAATGAGGCACTGCTTAACATCTGCAACCAGACAAAAATTAGAGTGGAGAAATAAGAGGCTGACAGTGGTCACTTCATTAAATAGATAATAATTCCTTGCTAAGATTCTGAACCTGAACCAATTCTCAGATTAAAGCCCATGAACTGAAGAGTTGGCCAGATTTCAAGAATGAATGACCCTATACCACTGCAGCAAGTATATACCATAATGATTCCTACAGTCTTTCTCCAAAGACACCTAGAGTCATTTACTCAGGCTACTGTACAGGTGACATCTTGGAAAACAATGCTACGTTAGATCTGATTTGACATTGACATATATCACCATGATCACTCCCTTTCCACCCATGGAATGGGGGCTTACAGAAAACAGGTGATAAATGGAATCTTGTATAAAATCTAGTTGATAGTGGACCTACTTGGTCTGCTTACTCATGAAGTGGTTATTTCCTTGATGTTAGTCTACAAAAGACTGACCACCTGGAGTTTGTTATAAACTTGGTTTATGGGATAAGAGCTCTCATAGTAGGGATTACCATGTGGAAACCTCTGAATCAGTCTTCACTTTCCATTCTCACCTTGGAAAAGATAGTAAATCTACCACAATATCATATCCTAGTGGTAATAACAAAGATTAGTGTCACGGTAAAAAACTCAAAGGATGCATTATATCTCCTTGTCATTTGCCAGTCTGGTCCTGTAAAAACCATATGGCATTTAGAAACTATAGCAAGTTTAACCAAGCAGAACAATTCTTGAGTTTAGCTGCCATACCAGATGTTATATCCTTGCTAGAGCACCTTAATAAAGTCTCTGATACATGGTATACTCCCACTGATTTGGTGAATGAGTTCTTTTCTATTCTGATCAGAAAAGAGGATCAGAAATAGTTTATATTCACATAGACAAGACAAAATTTATTTACAGTTTTATCCATGGCTCTGAAGCTTGCCCTCTCATAATCCAAAGATATCTGTATCATTTGGACACCTCAAAGACATCACTCTGATCCATTACATGGATGACATCACGCTCTTTGACCAGTACAAGCGGAAATTCACTGGTACATCAGATGCCTTGATTAGATACCTGTGATGCAGATTAGAGATATTCCCTACAAAGATTTAGAGACCTGATACTTTAGTGAATTTAAGAGTTCAGTAATCAGAGGTATGATAGGATAGCTATCCCAAAGTAAAATACAAATTGTTGTATTTACTAGTCCTTGGTACAAAGAAGGAAACACAGTGTTTGGTTGACTTCTGAGCTTTTAGAGGCAATACTCTACATACCAATACATAGCTCTGACCTATATACCACATAATATCTCAGAATAGCAGTGTCACACTCACTAAAATTTGTTCTCTATGACATAGGCACTGAAAACTAAGTAGGCAAAGTGACTCATTCAGTTGACATTAGCCAACTTTCCTTATTTATACCAGAATTTGTATTATGAGTTCATGAATATAATGGATGCCCCTGTGGTTACCGCTGAACACCTAAATTGCCAGTGCAGAAGTCAGCAATAATTCAATAAAACGGGAATATTTTTGAGAAGACAAGAATTGGACACTGAGTTGCTGCTGGGACCCCTTCTGATCTACTAGGGTAATTAGTACCTCTTCTGGATTTGAGTTTGTATCCTTACTTTAATAGTCAATATCGTTTGCTGAGTCATTACAAAATATCTTGGTTCTCAGGTGTGGAATTCCATAAAATATGGCATCTAAGAAAGGATCTTACTTCACAGTGAAGGAGTTATAGGAGTGAGCCCATGACCATGGAATCAACTGGTTCTATCAAGTGCTACACAATTCAAAATTTTCCAGCTTCAAAAAGCACCATAGGAACTTACAGAAAGCACTGCAGAAGTTCTACCTTGGAGGCAAATCACTGCAAGGAACAGAGCCATACCTCCCTGTGAAATCCCCAGCCCTACTGATTCTCAGGGATATTATCTTGGTGCCCAGAGTTCTTGCTTGTCAGCTAGGTCAGGCAGGGACTCTCTCACCAAGGGCAAAATTCCTGATAGGAGGAACATACCAGGAAACCAGTGTCTCCTAAA
Organism: Scalopus aquaticus; assembly: GCA_004024925.1. Taxonomy (NCBI): domain Eukaryota; kingdom Metazoa; phylum Chordata; class Mammalia; order Eulipotyphla; family Talpidae; genus Scalopus; species Scalopus aquaticus. The sequence continues at coordinate 70,311 of PVIJ01005111.1, forward strand.
AACAGGAGGCAGGAATTGTAATAGAGGTAATATGCTTATACTGGCAGGAATAATGGAGCCTATCAGGCAATGGCCCCTGGTCACTCCGCCTAGCTTACTTCCCTAATCCCACCACCCACACATGTATCCCCTTGTACTTGCCCCACCTTTGTACTCAATGCTAATAAATAAGAGACTACCTTTGGATTGGGGATACTCATTACTTCCAATGTAAGAAGCCCCTCTAGACTTCTTATTACTCCACATGGACTTTGTAATCTTTCCCTCATCTCTCGACACTCCCAACACTGCCACCCTGTGCGGTGACACTTCACAACAGCGTCTGTGCGTTGTTAGAGACCTCTATGTCCCCAATAAGAATATGTGGTGCTGGGAACATAGGGTAAATGTAGTAGTGATTCAATTTATCATCATTTCATCATCTATTGAGGAAATTGCTACCTTCCATACTATAAATCTTTTCTAAATATTTATTTATTTTAAAAGATTGATTTATTTATGAATGCAAGCTGCGGTACAGGCCAGATGTGTGGGGTGGCTAGAGGGTTCACTGGAGACAGAGTGGGGAGCAGAACAGGCAAATCGATGGGAATACACTGCTGAGGGGAGCAGCGGGCGAGGCAGGAGAGGTCTGCTGCGCCATGTGGGAATCTCCCCGGCCAGGCGGCAAACTCGCGTCTCTGCTGCCGACAGCTCCACAGCACAGCGCCTAATCACTGTGCCACCAGGAAGGCCCCTATTCATTTATTTATGTAGGAGCTGGGTTGTAGGCCAGAGGTGTCGGGGTGGGGTGGGGTGAGAGGATTCACCAGAGACAGAGTGGGGAGCAGAACAAGCAGACTGACTGAAACACACTGCTGAGGGGAGCAGTGGATGAGACTCGAGAGGTCTGTTGTACCATGTGGGTTAGCTCCCTGGCTGGGGATTAAATGCATGATGCAGTGGCTGCAGATAGCTTCATAGTGCTGAGACTTAACCCCTTGCACCACCAGGAAGGTCCAGTCCTTGCAAATCTTGACTTTGCAGAGTTGCAGGACCTGGTCCCCAAGGAGGGCATACGCTTATCTAGACACGGAAAAGGCCCCATTGAACTCTAAAAGAAAGTTTACTATTTTGACAGGATTAATGACTGGTCAGCAGGAAGAAATGAGGATTTTACATATTCATAATTACAAAATCTGGAACTCACATGATCTACTTGGTATTCTCTTGACCAACTGTAACTTTGAATGGACATGGAAAGCAACTTGGCTTGAGAAGTTACAGCTGCCTTGTGTTTAGATCCCTGAGGAGTGATTATTATACATTCAACCACTGAGAAACAAAGACTTGAGTTACACCACAATGTAAGTCTCCATTATGTGCTAAACTGATAGCAGAGGTTAAGGGGAAATGAATAATACAAAGAGGAAAAGGAAGAGATGAGTGTATCTGCAACCATGACACAAACTGCAGTAATGGTGGCTACAACTCATTCTTCGCCATTCTTCTTTATAATTTTCCTCAGAAACAAAGATCCATAGAAACCATGAACATTTTCCCAAACATCCATAGAATAATGGATCTGTGTGGAGCAAGGGACCCAGCTGACAAAGAAGATACACTGCTAAATCTCATTCAAGAGAATCTGCTGCAAGGAGCCAAGTTTTTGATTGCCTCAAGTTGCCTTCCCTTTAGTCTACCATAACATTCATATAAAGGCTCACCGACCCCTGCTGCAGCTGGTCAATGACTAAGCATGAGTGTGTTGGAGATGACTAATACCTGCCGACATGGCACCTTCATGGGTAAACTTTTGTTTGTGTAGTTCCTGACAGCATGACTGACTTTCTCAGAACTGAACTGTTGGCTTAGTACTTTACATTCCAATGCATCCTTCTTTCTTTTTTTTCACAAGTGTCTTACCTGTGCCATGTTCAGAAGGCAGTCCCTGCCTACTTTTATTCCTTTCCCCTTTATCCTGCAGAGGCATTTTCCCCACTTAGCTCATCTCTCGAACATCTGATGTTGTCTTAGTGTCTGTTTCTTGAAAGACCTCAAGTAATATAATTAAAAATGAGTACTCTTATTCCCACAATATACAAAAGCAGACAAAGTAAAAGAAAAAGAGGGTGTTTTTAAGAGTTCGAGTAAACAGTACAATACGATACATAAAATCTTTCAGATAACATATTACTAGTATGAGCTAGAATGAGCATTCTCAGACAATATAAAGATAAGCATTAGATCTGGCAGAACTGCTATTAAGTCCTTTTTAACTCTTCCACTTACAAACTATATAATTTGAGGCAAGTTACTTGGCATCTTTGAGCTTGAGCTCCCTCAATTTATAAATAAAATTCATAATAGTTATCAGAATGACAAAGTACTAGAAACTGTGCTAGTTTTTAGTCAAAGGCTAAAGAGAAAAGGAGATAGAAAGCAGTGGTTTTTGTTTTGTTTTGTTTTTTTTTTCCTTCAACTGTTCTTAGGAATTTCTTTGGTCAAATCTGAATTGAAACAAAGAGTTGGGAGCCACAGATAATGTAAGACAGTATCATCAACCTCCTGTGGCACTAGACAATGCAGAAAAGAGCAAATAATGGACCGCAAGGTCCAAGCAGAGAACAGCCACTCATTGCCTGACTGATGGTTTCAACAGCCTGTGTTTGCTTGGCTGCTCTGAGTGACACTTAACTTGGCCTGATGTTGAATGCTGTCAAATAAGCTTATCCTTTTTATATTCCATTGTCTTTTTCAAGTCAGTCTTCATCAAAGAAAGGGTGAAAGTCAAAATATGTAGAACTTAAAGACAACAATTCAAATACAAATCCACTACTTATCAGAAAAATGCAAAATGAACCTATCATGAGGTATCACTTGTATCCATTAGATAAGCAAAATGATCAAGTTTTATATTGCCATGAGTTGATGAGGCACCTAGGAACTCTCCTACACTGTTGTTGGGATTATAATTTTTTTATATATCTTAAAAAAGCTAAGATAGATTTCATTCATCACAGCAGCTGCTCTGTCCAGTCCTTCTGGTGTCAGCAGAATTGGGCGGCCTGTCAAATCTAAAGGATCCTTCAGCCCTCACGTCAGGCTTCAGCAGGCCTTGTTCTCTCAGAAGTATGACCTGTGAACTCTGTCCTAGACTTCTGAGAGAGAGTAAACTTCTCCTCTACAACTGATCCATAGTAACAGATTTTACTGTACCAGACAAATGAAACTCTGCTTGTACTCTCACCTGAAGCTTGAAAAAAACCCATATCCTCATACCATCCCTTCAGACTCTGCCAGGAAGGTTGCCAGAACAACTGTAATTTCTGAGAGGAAATTTAGAAACAATGATGTGGTCCTGCCACAGTTACCCAGAATACATTTTGCTGATAAAAAGATTTATTTTGGACTTGAGGGACTTTTAGTGGTTATTGTTTTTCTTACCTTCTTACATTTTCTGTACATGTTAATAATTTAGAATGAACAGATATGATCTGTAAGCACAGAAACAAAATAATACTAACAAAAATAAGTACAGTGTTTCTTCTTAGCATAATTTAGAGTTGTACAACTAAAACAAAATTTTTTCTTGGAGATGCAAGGTCTCTGACTAGAAGTTAAAAATCAATTATTTTATAAATTGTCCTCATTTCCAGAGATATAATTTGTAAACAATTATTATTCTTATTTTATAGAAAAACATGGAGATTCCAAATTACAATGCAAATGATCATACTCATGAAAATTGAAATGTCAACATTTTGACTTTTATTTTCCTGTTATAATAAAAAAGACAGAACTCATTTGTACAAATTAACTCATATGAGGAAAATAGCCATAGAAACAAATATCTCTCAAATGAATTTCTTATCTCCTTGAAGTCTTAATATATAGACTTTACTATTTGCATTTCCTAGCATTATCTTTGATCTAATTAAATGGCATTTTTATAATGAATGATTTTATTGACTATTTTATAAATTTATAATGACAAAGATACTACTTTTAAAAAATCTAAACAATTCTTTTCAATAACACAAAGCTTATAGTACCTTCATATAAATCAATGACCAGTGACTAAATGATTTAGTTGATTGGATTTGTTTTGGATACAGTATTTAGTTAAATGTACTAAAAGCAACTCTATGTATCTACTTAAAATTAATAAATTTTAGAGTATAGAATTCTTCATTGCATGTATATTTAAACCTAATAATGACATAATGGTTTTTACTGATTTTATGTGACTTTCAAGGAAATAAGCACACTCTGTAAAATCAGTAAGACACTGGTACTCAGATATGAGTGAGTACAGGATCTAGTTGAAGTGGTTATGAAAATGGAGCTTCTTGCACTGCATCTTCAGAAAATCTAATTCAGGGCCAGAGCTTGAAATCTGTATTTAATAGAATCAATGAGTTGAGGTCACTTTATTAGAAAGGACCTAAGAAGAGTATAGAGCAAAATTTTAGGTTTTTTTAATTTTCTCACAAAAACAACACATTCTAAAGAGGTATATATGTATGTAGGTATATTTAAACCTAATAATGATATGATGATGATATATACATAATGGTTACATATATATACATACTATATATACATATATATACGCATATAGACATTGATAGATATATTATAGCTATTTCCTATTTCCTTCATCATTTTTACGTGAAAGCCATTACTCAGTTCTCTGTACTACAGAATTAAAGCAAAAAACTGTACACACAGTGGAACACTCTTAACCTTTTAATTCTGCCCTATATTTCTGTTTCTTCTGAGTGGAAAGAAGGTAAATGAATTTTCCAACCTGTGGCTTCATGACTCCTTGAGAAGGCTTTGTGTAGAAAGCCCATGAAGTGACTTAAGAAAGAACACAGTGCGTTCATTATTGAAAATTCACCCTGTGTACATTGTGGAGCTCAATGGCTGTTGCTAGATGATGACCTGAATGAATCACTATTAATTGTCACTGCTCTAAATGTTGATAAAGTTACACTTTTCTGTTATATCTATGGCATAAATCAGTATTGGCCAGCAAGTTTCGAACCATATAGGTTAGTAGTTTTCATCTGACTTTTCTAATCCAGTATGCCAGAAATTGGACTTGTAAATATGCCTTTTAAAAAAATCTACCCCAGTGATTCTGATCTGAATATAGGGAGTTATTAAGTAATCTTAATTCTCAAAAGTTCTTATTTTGTTTACAAATTGTTCCATTAAGAGAACAGTGGATTAATATCCCTGGAAAGATGCAGGCTAGAGATAGAGTTAGGAATTATTAGCATGTAAATAATGAGCGATTAGCTTTTAGGTGATAATCCAATTGAAGTTGTTTTTTTTTTTTTATCATTTTCTTGAACTTGCTTAAGTTGCTCTAGTTTTACCAAATACAGTCAGTAAGAAATTGCAAATATCATTTGCAAGTACATGTGTGTTATGAAGTATGAAATGTTAGTAATTATTAAAGAGATTCTGAGTCCTCCTGAAAGTAATTCTCAGTCCCTCTATGGTGTTTACATCTTATTTGGAAACAAAGCAGAATTTTACTAAAATTTTAATTATTTTTTTAACATCCCCATTTATATTTGTTAATAAACTACCAAGTAATATATAGACAATAAATTGAATCTAACCTAATATGCATTTATTAATATTAAAAAGTGCTGATTTCATTAATGCACTCAGGAGAAAGGTACGAGTAGATAATGCCTGCCTTTCAGATATGCCCGAATAAAAGCATGTCTACCAAAATTTTCTGGCCAATGTTAGATATTGAGTAAGCTTATTCAGAGAATATGAAATAAGAAACAGAATGGCAAACAATTACAATGGTCAACAAATTTTTACAAAAGTCATAACACTGAAATAAAATTAATCATGTGCTCAACACGAATAAGACAGTCAAATTCTAATTTTGGCTCTAGTTTTTTTGTAATCTGCAGTAAATTGATGTTTACATCACGAAATGCATGTCAATCACTGGTCAACAAATTTTTACATAAGTCATATCACTGAAATAAAATTAGTCATTTCCTATCAATTTGTATGTGCTCAACATGAATATGACAGTCAAATTCTAATTTTGGCTCTAGTTGTTTTTGTAATCTGCAATAAATGGATGTTTACATCACAAAATGCATGCCAATAGTAATAGGCCTATGGTTAATACCTGTAAAAAATCAAGTCATAGACTAGTTCTTAGATTTCTTTTTTTGTCTCTTGTACAGCTGTTCAGGAGCATCTCTGGGGAGTGTCCAGCAGTAGTCAGCCAGCATTGTAGTGGACCATTTTCCCTGGTGTCTTTGTTCCATTGATGCGATATCTTGACGAAAACGTTCGCCATGTTCATCACCAACCATACCACAGTTTTCAAGGAAGACATCCAGATGGGAATGAAGGAAGTGGATCTTTAGAGACATATTACAGCCAAGTTTCTGATAATGCATTAGCATGTCTTCTACTAGTTCCTTGTAGTTTTCTACCTTAATATGCCAACAAAGTTTGTAGACATTAGGCGAAAATCATTTCATGCTTATTTTGAGTCACCCTGCAGCAAGCTGTTGAACCGGTCATCTCAATGCAGATAGAATGTTTGGGTAGACTATTCTCGACTTTTTGGCTTTGTTATTCCGCCGGAAAGAGAACGAACCAAGCAGAAGGAACAGTCTTTTATGTGGTTGCTTGGCTCTCTCCACACCATGGGGACTGCAAACGGCATTGATGGTCTTTTGCCATTTAACCACTGTGAAAGCTGTGTGGTACGCGTAGCACATCATATATGTGGGGCCCAAGGCTTGTCTTGGTCACCAACCTTGCCTCCGAAGTAAATATGATAAGCCTTCTTCACTTGAGAAGTGATATTTTCTTCTGGTTGGCAAATGTCACTTCCCCACAAATAGAGCAGAAATTGTCCACACTATTAACGCACTTTCGAGGCATTACTGTTTTGTGTTGTGCCTAAATGGATAAAATAAGAACAGTTCAATGGAACAGTAGTTTCAACTGTCTCGCAAAGTCTGAAATATTTTCAGTGCTCAACCTTTCCGACAGGGCTCTCTATATTGCACCGCTGACGTCAGCTTACTTCAGCAGCCTCCTGGCAGTAGTATTGCATTGCATCAGAAAATGATGCAGTCAACTCTGGATGATGTGTGCATGATGGTATTATTCACTGAGATGCAATATTACATCATTCTAGGCTGATTTAGGATGTTGTTGCAGTCCTGCTGGATAAATTTACATGGTGAAACATATAAAATGAATTATATGAAATATCTTCAAAACGAGAGCTAATAAAAAATTTCAAGGTTATATTAACGTTCAGCACACCAAGATACTACAGATTAGGGCCTATTTAAGTCAGTTAGGTTCTCACTGTTGACCGGTGTTATTATAGTAGTGCTTTGGACATATAAATAAATGAAAGCTATTTTATAACAAATTAGAAATTAGCTCCTTCAGTAGTATATTATTGCTATCATTTGCTATCATTATTGCTAGATACATTGTCATTTTAAGAATATACATTTTTCTGAATATTCATTTCCCACTACGAAATGTCAGGTCAGTACAATGGTCAGCCTTCTGATTTTGCAAATGTAAGACATGCCTGGAAATGAGTCTAACGCAAGCTATTGAAAGAATAAAATTATTTCAACAATGTTTCTTTAAAAATTATAAAAAATAAACTCCCCTATGCTCTGATCCTGTTGGAACACACCTTGGGCCTGCCCCTTGGTTCTAGACTCAATTCAGTATTTCTAGTCTTGAAAAAGTAGTTACTGATTCTTCATAGTGGGTATAATTTGTCCCCAGATCCATATATATAAATTGTATACATTACATATGTAGAGTTTTTTACATGTCAACTCTAATAAAGCTATCTTTCTATTTATAAAAGCTAAAACTGTGAGAAAAGGAGACAAATTTAACATTATTTACAAGTATTATTTACAACTGTATACAATATAACTATTGAAGAACCACAATATACTCTTCAAATTAAATTGATACATATTAAATACAAGCATTAAGGGAATTTATTGTAAACAATACTCATCACAAATAGAAAAAAATAGAAAAAAAGCTAAATTCATGAGTAAATATTAAAAACATGTAAAATTTGGACTGCAGCTATGAAGAAAAATTAGTTTCTACCTTGATGTATGGGGCTTAATAGTGTTCTCCCAAAATTCATACCCACGAATTCCAGAATGTGCCAATATTTTACATATAGGGTTGCTGCAGAAAAAAATTTGTAAACATTGGCCTTCCTGGTGGCACAAGGAGTTAAGCTTAAACACTATGAAGCTATCAGCAGCCACTGCATCATGAGTTCAATCCCTGGGCAGGGAGCTGACTGACCCACATGGCACAGCAGACCTCTCCTGTCTCACCTGTTGCTCCCCTCAGCAGTATATTTCAGCCAATCTTCCTGTTATGCTCCCCACTCTATCTCTGGTGAATCCGCGCATTCCCCATACCTCTGGCTTACTCCCCAGCTCTTGAATGCCTAAATAATCCTTTTAAAAAATTGTAAACATTGTCAGAGTTGATTAGGTGGGATCCTAAATTTTAAGACTGGTATTTTGAAGTCCAGAGGAGACCATGAATACACACAGATGAAAAGAAGCCCCTGTGATGGCAGAACCAAAGATTGGAGTGATACAGCTAAAAACCAGCAATGACAAGTTCAACATGGAGCCAACAGAAATTTGAAAGAGTCTCTAAATTCTAGATACTTTAGAGGGCACATAGCACTAAAGATATTGTAATTTTAGACAGCTAGCATCCAGAGGTGTAAGGGAATACATTTCTATTGATTTAGTAACAACGTTCGTGATGAATTTTTATGAGACCTACAAAACGAATACAATTGAAAACACAGAAAAATACTTTACAATACTCAGTAGTTCATCTTTCTTGATATAAACCGATGTGTCAGTGTTACATGACTAAGTATAATTCTCATGTCATATGAATCTTGATTATGAAATGATTGGGAAAACAACATCTGAATCTGGAGTTTAAAACAATATTGATGTATTATTTTCACACTATCTCATTAATACTTGGCTTTGAATATACCACATTAGCCATGGCCATAGAACAAATGCTCAGTGCTGACAGATGTTGGTTCTGAGTTTCTGCCTCTATTACTGCCTCAAAATCTAATCACAAAACATTTTGACTGATAGAATTATTTTAACTCTGAGAGCTGTAGGGGAAAAAAAGAAAAATTGCTCCTAAGGGAGCAATTTCTATTTGAAGACTTTCTTAAGTATTTCATATTAACTTCATCAGTGTATTATTTTCAAGTTATTACTAAAAATGGAAACTTTACTCCTATTTATTCATTGACTGTCAAAACCAAAAATGAAACTGACTGAACTGGGCGGGGGAGCCTATGGCATATTCCTAGTTGTACTTACATTCAAAACCTTAAAGTATAAGCACTGCATCTCTTCAATAGAATTCTAGCCTTCTGGTTGCTTTTAATAAAAGACATATGCGCAATACTTGCTAAATGTAAACCAATGAGAAAAGCATTTTACTTATTCAAAGACATTCCAAATGTAGCAGACCTTCAGCATTAGAATTTATCCAAGCATATAACTCGTCCCTCAGCTGTGGGTATAAACAGAATTATACACAGCTGTGTTGATGGCCAGAAAAGTATAACTGAGCATTACTCTTGACACAAATTATTGCTGAAATGGGCTAAAGTGAGTAAACAGTATTTGTATGATGTCTCGTGTTAAACAATTTGATCCTTTTTTACAAGTTAGCTCTTAAATTTGCTCTCATTCCTTTCATCACTGCTCATCATCATCATCACTGTCCTTACTCAGCATCTCTTAGTCTAACTGAGCCAGCCAACTGGAATATAGCATGCAATGTAGTATGACATGTGATAGATATCACTTGGCATTACAATGTGCTAAAAGTCTACAGAGCAGTAGCACTTAACCTTATGTGGATGTTCATCATTTCATGAAGGTAATTCTTATCCATCCTTCTTACCTCAATGTAGTCACTCTTCTGCAAAAAAAAAAAAAAAAAAAAATCATATTAGAACTCTGAATTGAGAGAGTTTGGGAATTTGCAGAATTAAAGGAACTTTAATATAAATGTATCAAAGAATAGCATTCAGTTTGTAATTAAATATAAAGTTCAAATTTGGGAGTTATGATAAATATGGTAGGAGATGCATTATGGTGCTAGGTCATGCATAGTTTTATTAGCTGTGTATGTGTAGATATTTTCCCCCAAAGATAAGCTGAATTTCTACATTTTTTTTTAGATTCTCTATGGTGTCTCCTACCTCCAGGTTGTATACTTGAAGTCTCCACAAGCTGTAATAATTTTATTTCCCTTCTTTGATTGCATAACCCTTTATTTCTTAGGTTGCATATCACTTCTTGGGAAGACTTTACTGTGATAGACTACAAACATGATCTACAATGATCCATATTCTGTATAATCTCCATTCTTGAATGTCAGTAATAATTATTAACATAAGATTATCACTCAATAATTAGATGACTCAAATCAGTAAACCAAAGTAATAACGGCTAATCCAAAGCAATAGTATCACTGTATCACTTTATAGCAGGTGAAGTGTCATAGGAATTCTTCTGCTTGATCTGGAAGAAAGCAGTCATATTACCAATTGAGTTTGCATGAACCACAGTAGACTTTTCCCTGAACTAAAAGAAACTAAATTCTATCAGCCATTTGAATGGACCTGAGCTCCAAAGGAGACCAAAAGACTAAGTAACATCTTGATTTCATTTTTATAAGATCCTGAAAAGAGAACCCAATTAATCTGTGTCTGAACTTTGACCCATGGAAGCCAAGCTAATAAACTTATGTTGCTTTAAGCTGCCAAATTTCTGGTAATTCTTATGAAGTAATAGGAAACTAATAGAATTCTCAAACTCGCACACAGCTTACCCTTCTCATAACACCCAGTTCTTTCTTTTGTGTTTACCCAGTGTGATTATTATACCTGGCATATATGCACTCAAAAATGTTTATTAACCAAATAAAACATGGGAGCCATTGAAGGGTTTTCAACATTGGCATAAAATTATAAATACTTTGAACATTAATCATAACTATCTGCAACTTTCTAACATATTTGTGAGCTCCTTTTTTTTTACCTTTGGAAGACTCCCTAAAAGGCACCACATTCTTTAGGTAGTTGTCTTTCTGCATGCTGTTTCTCTGATGATACCTTTCTCTCTCTCTGTTCTACTCATTTGAGTATTACCCCCATTTTCTCACTCCAAAATCCTGTCCACACTACCTCGTCCCACCATGCCATATGATCAATAATGCCTTCCTGTTTAGCTCTGCTTCCAGGGAAAAACACCTTGGTATTCAGAGTTAGAAATAGTAGTGTTTCCCAAATTGAAAATAACTCATACTGATACTTAACTCTGGATTTTGGCAGAGTGAAATACCACCTGCTTATTGCCTTTGGGTTTAGAACTGTCCAGTAAATAACCTGAGGCTTACAATTCTGGTATTTTTCAGCAATTAATGTCTAAAGAAAAAGTAAATATTATGCAATTTAGACTCAGGTATCCATCAGAATTGATTCCGAGAAGATACTGTTCCTGGTACTTTCTTATGTGATTTTTGTAAGCCAAACAGATTCCTGCAGCTTTCATAGGAATGCATTTTTTGTCATTTTAAAACATTTTTGTCATTTTTAGTACATTTAAATTTTGAAATTTATCTTATGAATAAATTTTGTTTGCTCACAAAACTGTTTTTCTAAGTTGTTTTCCTCCCCCTCTCAGTGTTTCATGTACAGGGGGAATATAATTCATTCATTACCCTTTACTCTTTCTTTACTAATTTTTTTCCATTTCCATCCTTTTGTGATGTCCCAAATATGGCCACAAAAGTCATTACAAAGCAAGTAACCCCTTGGGTGAGGGCTGTTACTGGCCTATAATTTCCTAAGAAGTGGTGGGTCATGAGGCCCTTTTAAGCAAGTGACTTGAAAATGCACACAAATGAGCACATGTTATTAGTGAACAGAGCCCTCAGAGAGCCATTGTAGTGGCTAAACTTATATTATGGCTCATTCTCTGTAATTTAATTCCAGAGCAGTTACTGAAACTAAGAATCCCAAAATGAGAAATCTCTCTCTCTCTCTCTCTCTCTCTCTCTCTCTCTCTCTCTCTCTCTCTATCTATCTCTCTCTCTTCCATTAGAGATGCAAGCACAGGAGTCACAAGGTATTGGGACAAGTATGAGCTGTTTGTGACTCTATGGACACTGGGATATTTGTTGCTTGTCCTCTCAAGAAGGGGAGAAGTACAGGACAGAATAAATTGAGACAATGTGGTCATTCTGGAGAAAGAGTACCCTCCATTATAGGGGACACACTTGGCAGGACACAGAATAATTGTGCAAATATAACCAAAGGGTTTAGCAGTGTGTGCACATGTCATTACTATATTGAAACTTTGTTAATTTCACTTTCCAACAAGAAAACATAATAAAATTGGCCCATCATATGAATTCTGCCATGATCTGATAATACAATCTTTTTCATAGAAAATAATTTACTTAGCAAAAAAATCATACTGCTCTTCATATAAATGCTGCAGCATATTTATACATGTAAATATAAAAACAATACAGAAGAAAAATTACAGATAATGATTAGTAAGAATCTGAAATAGATCTTTGCTCAAACTTCATGAATATTTTTTACTGTTTAAAATGTTTGATAGCTCAACTTTAAAATGATTGCATAAATAAGAAAGGTGGGTAAATACAAATGAGATTAATTGAAGGAATGATTCAGATATTAAGAAAGAAGGAGCTAATCTCTCCAGAATTGAAAACATTTTCTAGATCACAGCAGTTACAGTCAGAGTTAATAAAAAAACAATTTTGACTTGTGCTAAAGATTAGCAAGCTAATTTATAAGCACAGCAGAATTCTACATCAGCCACAAGAAACCAGGATCAAAATGTGCTGGGTAAACGCCACAGAAATCTTCATGTGCTGCATAACCAAGAGGGACCCAGTGGACAAGGTGGGTGTCCTGTTCATTGAGTAACTTTAACACAAGCCACTAATTACTAGTAGTTGAAACTTCATTAGTTTCACTTTGAAAATACATTTGCATCCTTTAATTTCTGATAAGGGATAGGCAAACTGGCTGAAGTTCATCAGGTTTATTTTGTCCACAGAATGCTAACTAAAACCTGGTGATTACATTTTCATTTTCTTTTATACTTTTATACAAAGCTGAAATAACTTCGATGTTAATAGGTTTAGACCAGTTTAATAGCTAGATTAGAGCAAACAAAGTAAAAGAAAATTCCTACTATTCAATAACACAATCTAAAGGGGAAAATCTTATTTTTTGAGAAATTTTACTTTCCTCTAAATCAAACTTGCCATGTAGTTCATGTAGATGACATGTTCAATTTCAATGTCCAAGCAAGGAGTTAGCATGGAGAAAAATATATTATTGTTGATTTTCCAGAATATCTTGAAACTATAGGATGATTTTTGTTTTCCTAATCTATAGATGTAATGTTTTAAGGAAAATTGTCTTTAAAAAATGATAGGAAAACCATGAGTGTTTCCTGAATTTAGAACATGCAGAGAAAACTTATTAAAAATCTATGTATTATGGACTCAAAATCTATGTATTATGGACTCAGAATTTGTCCACTGAAAATGTAAAGTACATAATGCAAAGTACGGTCTTCAAAAAGGCAGTAAGAATAGTGTAGCAAATGACACACAGATTTTTGAGTAGTATATGATGACACTGTAAAGCTATGTAAGAAGTGCTAAGAAGTATAACATAATTATTTTCCTATTTTTTTAATTTTTGGAATATTTTAGTGCTTCAATTGACGTCCAATATACCCCACTGCATTGTCGTGTTCCTGTTTGCAAAGAAAATATAGTTGGCAAGAAAAGCTAAACATACAGGTCAGGTGAGACAATTAAAGACCTAAATACTAGAAATATAAATCACAGAAAATAATCCAGTGTGAATGAAAGATGATTCAACCAAGTTTCTAACTCAATAAAAGCCTTCTGACTTTATGCACATTAATAAGCAGATTTCTAGCACATTAATTCTGTATTTGTTTCTCTTGAATTCTACATAACTAATTGAAATTCAAACTTTAGCAACATTCTGCTTGCATTATAATTTTTTCTAATGGCTACATATCTTTTTATACCAATCATTACCAGAATAACATTTTCTCATAGCTATTCATATAATTTTAGGACTTAAAAAGAAAATTATATGTCACCTAATTCATCCAGGAGACCAATAATATTTTGACCCACTTGACACTGCACATTTAGTAAGGGCAATTCCAGTTGTCCCTCCCAATTTCCTTTCCCTACAGTAGACCCAGAAGTAGTAAGTAGCAGCAGCAGCAATAGCAACAGCTATTGCAGTGGTGGTGGTGGTGGTAACAGTAGTGACAGAACAGTTAGTTTTTGCTCATGTTTTTCTATATTACATGCACAATCTAAGATCTTAACATAGTTTACTTCACTTAAGCTCTATATAACACCCACAAGGCAAGAATCCATTAACTCCAGAAGGCAAAACTCAGAGGCAAAAGTCAGAGATATAAGTAGCAAATCTGGGTCTCTAACTCTAATACAGAACTATTAAACATTTTGTCAAAATAGCAATAAGATGTTTAATAATAATGGAAAAATAAAATATTTGAGTATTATTTAGAGATGCTGTCTACTATTGGTAAATATTTAATATTAAATATATTTAATAAAATTAATGATTTTTCATAAAAGCACTTTCAGTTTACTAAATATTATATTAATGATCAATTTTCATATGTAATATAGACATCTGATAAAATAAATGCTTTATCTCATAAAATTTAGATTCAATGCAGCACTATTTACAATAGTCCAGATGTAGAAACCACCCAAGCTCCCAATGACAGATGAGTAAATAAAGAATATGTGCTATATGTACACAATGAAATACTAATCAATAATTTAATAACAGAAAGCTTGTCATTTGAGACAATATGGATGAAACTGGAGGGGATTATGGTAATGAAGTAAATCAGAAGTAGAAAGACAAACACCAAATGATTTCACTCATACTGATATATAAAGAAAAAAAACAAAGGAACAAACAAAACTAAACCCAAACAAACCCTAGAAATCAGACTACAGAATTGCAGTTACCTGAAGGGGAGCTAGGGAATAGGAAACAAAGGGAGTGGGGCCTAGTGGACTAGCGGAAGACTATGTTGTGGTAGCATATCCCTAAGTTATATACAGTCTTGCAATTAAAAAAAAAATAGAATTTAAGAAAGAGAAAAAATGTGCTAATGCGATTGAAGGCAGTTGTATATACCATAATGTATATGGGTACATACAGGAAATCTGTGTATATGTGAACCTTGTACACTTTCTTATTAATTTTGCTGAACATAAATTGCTCTAAAATAAAGCTTATTCACTAAAAACTTTAGGTTAAAAAGCATTTTTTGCATAGATCATTCCCCTTAAAGTTCACAGAAGCATATTACAATTATAACAGTACAACCAGTGACCACACACGTGTATATGCATAAAGACTTGCCATTGAATCAATGCCAAGAATTTTTGCTCTCCCAGAAATATCAGAGGTAGCTGTGTGCAATCATTATTCAATAGCAGATGCCAATGCTTGCACACTAGATCCTGATTGGCTCTTTTCCCAAAGCTTAGCTATAAGTATTTGATTTCATATAAAGTAGTAACCTGAAAATAGCACATTCATTATTTTTTCTCATTCTTCAGTCTCCTTTGCTCCTTCAAATATTAGCTCTTGCCAGGCTTTTCAGAACTTTCTGTAACTCTCAGAAGAGGCTCTTAATTCTTGGCTAATCTTGCCTTTATGTCTCGCAGGTGCTGTATCCTCATTTATCTTCTTTCTCTCTGGAGTTGTACAACCAAGAACTGTCACACCCACCAATAAATCTAGCCATAATTGTGTTACGAGCTGGAACTCAGCTTCAACTTCCCACAAAGTCCATTTTATTCACACTGTCCCTTGGGGGGTAAAATGGAGAGGAATATAGTCAGGAATTCACTGAACCAGAAGCATGTCAATTTTCCCTCCAAAGCCATAAAATGTGAAATGCAGTTTTCAAACCCCTTATGTCTATGATTAGAAATTAGAGATTAATAAGGATTGACGTTAAAATTTTGCAAAGAATCTGTAATTATACCTGAACAAATGAACAGGAGGAAAAATTAAAAGGGGCCAATTGACTATGATGCCAGTCAGACCTTTTTAAAAATTACACAGAAATGTTTCCCATTTCATTTTCCAAAGCTAATAAAAAAAAGTACTCTGCTGGAAAGAAACAGAGTGACAGTACATAAGCAGGTTTCCAATCTACTATTTGCATTGTGACACCCACACACACTCCACTCTGATCATGTTTTTATATTTTGATTGGATCGAGCTGTTATTAAATGTGAAAAGGCTGAAATGCATGAATAATAGCTATTAATTATCACAATTTATTAAATGAATAAAGGCAGCTGGGACCCCAGTTTTTCCCTGACACTACACAGATGAAGCTATAGATGAACAAAACACACAAAAAGGTTATTTCAAGTTGTTTTGCTGTGCTTTGTTTAAATCTCACCCTTCTTTTGATAGTCACATTGTGATAACCCTTATCAAAATTGTCCATCACCAGGAATCTTACCAGCATTCCATGTACAAACAAACACACAAAGCTCAACAAATCCTCCATTACTTCTGTTCTATATTGAACAACTACTCGGGAGAAATTCTATGTTTGCTACAGCAATATGGGGAAAGTTGGGAAATTATTCAGTGCATCATCATCTTGAATTTTTAAAAGGAAAGTAGTGAGTAAATGTTTGAAGCATCTAGTGGTGAAAGATAGTAATTAAAAATATTTTAGGAAAAACTTGTATGTATAAATAAAAAATAAATCTTTAAAAAAAATATTTTAGGAAAAAGGTTATCCCACTTTCTTATATTAACCCTGCTATAGTTACCTTTATAGCAATGCTCCACATTAGTTTTATAGCACTTTTGTTAGGCAGATGAGTATTTTACTGCTTTCCTCTCATTAGCAATCAGCTCTGCCTGTAAACAAAAGTAGGTATTCTGACTCATCAGATTACAATGTAATTAAGCTCATCAGAAAAATAGTTCTGAGTATCTGAATTTTCTGATTTAAAGTTGGAGAGTGGTCTTTTTGAGAATTCCCCTATGACTTTTTGCATAAATGTTGCCTGAAATTCAGTAACTTTCACTATGACTTCCATGACATCACTCAATATTGCCCAGCCAGCCTATCAATTCTCCAATTTCATATTCCTTTCTTTTAAATGTTGGTGTTACCGAAGATCCGGTCTCAGCATTTTCCACTTTTCTTTTCACAGTTCTTTTCATTCATTTTCTTCTCTCTTTTCTTCTTATTAAATATATAATAGAAAATTCAGAAAAATAGAGGTAGTTATGAATTAAGTTCTTAGCATTTGAATTTGAATGTCGTTTAGGTCTTCTAAGATGAAGTACTTAGTACTCAGTGGGAAATGCAAGACTGAAAACTTGCGAGAGGGCAGTTTTATTTGGCAATAGTTTTAGTGAAAACACTGTGTATAGTTAGTAGCTAAAGATGTATGGTCATTGTGACCTGTGAGAGGGAGAATACAGGGATACCGCTATTGATGTGAATAAAAAAGTAAAATGAACCAAAATAAGGATTAGGATGAGGAGCATGTGTCCTGCAACTTCATAAATCTTATTTTCATTTGCTAGGGTGTGTCATTATGGCCAATACTAAAGGACAGGTTTTGTTAAATGTGAATGTTTAATTTAATCACAATTATTAAAAGTGAAAATTTAATTTAGTCACAATTATGGTAATTAAAAAGATGGATGTTATAGCCAGAGGCTATAAACCTCATCAAATGTTATAAAATACTTAATGCAGAGAGGGAGATACAATTACAAACAGTCCCATAATGTAATTGACATTAAATCAAACAAAAATGTGATTTCAAATGACAGATAAGAAATAGTAGTTAATCATCTTCAAATTTGAGGCTCAGAAGGGAAATAGAAAAGGAGAGCTAAGGGAGATGACGGACATAGATTAGGGAGTTAGAAAGTGGAAGAATCTATAGAGAACTAGAATCTGAGTCAGTATAATGTTAAATAAAGTCTGAATCCAGGTTGACTGTCTATAAAGTCTTCGATTCAGGATGCCCAGCTTTAAAGAGATTATGGTCATCTGGATTGGAGGAAAAAAATATGATTGATAATCCATTTAGTGAGTAGAAAAGTCTTTTTTGCTAATAATTCTACAGCTAATACTTCTACTACCTTAGATGTCAGGGGGCAGGAGATGCATTAAAGAAAATACCATTGATAGATCTATGGTGTTATTTCAAGTTGGTTATGAAATGTATGAGTAATTTTATTCACTTACCATTTTTTTTACTAGTGTGAACAATCCACAGTGCGTGGATGCATTAAATATACCCAATGAAATCTACAATAATTTCATCATTTAGCATTTTAGTACAAAATATTAAAATAAAAAGTAAAAACAATACTCAGTAATGATAATCCAAGTTTTCAAATTGGCCTTCATAGTTTTGTATAATTATTCATTGGTGGACTGTGAAAGAATGTCTGTCTTGAAAGACACCCACAATCCATGAAGGCTGTTTGCAGCAACATATTAAAATGATACATGTTGGGGGAAATAGCAGAAAGGATGACTAAAGATATAAAATAACTTGGAAGAAATACTGATATATAAATATTCTGATGGAGACTCCAGGAGGAGCTTTCCACTGTGAATTGTAAGCATTCAACACAATTTTAGGATTTCTGAAATAGGATGCCTCAGGAATCCTAATCTTATAAGCATTTATTCATTTACCCTGTGGATATTTTTAAAATCTTATTGGTAATAACTAAGAGCCTTTTCTACAGTAAAGACTAAAAGGTAAAGAAAAAAATTAGCGAAAAATTCCTTCAATTTTTAAATTTATTTTCTTATCTTGAGGTTTCTACATAGAGTTCACTGGAAACATTCAACATCACAGTAATTACATCCAATGTACTTGCTTGATCTGGCTTAAAAAAATGTTGAATCTGATGACTCAGTAACTACCAGCACAGCATCCAGCAATGATTTGACTCAGTGATAAGCTAGTACTTGATTCAACCATAGAGTAACATAGATTTCATCCTAAGGAAAAAAAGTGAACGCATATGCCACATCTTCCAGCAGAATCATATGTGTTATGTGTGTGTTTATTTTTATTAATTGATTAATTTAACCAGACATTACTCTTGCTTGATGACTAATCAACTAAGCAGTTTCTCTGTTCAGGACTTTGAAAATTGATAATCAAATACCATATTGATATGGATCACCTGAACAGTAAAGCCATTACGATTTTATCATATTATAGTCACTTACATTATTACAATATTGTTTGACTACATATATTTTTGTACGTTTTCAACCTTTTCTGATTTTTAAAAATCTGTTCTTAGTGAGGGTGACTAATGAGAGGCAGAAAATGGTACCTTCACATGATGGGAAAACATATCACCATGAGACATACATTTGATGAAACATATTTTTAGAGCAATTCATATGCCAAATTTTTCACCCACAGGTACTGTTAATGCCTTCCTAATGTATTTAGTAGCAGTCTGATAGATGGATTCACAGACTGAATTAAATTTCTTAAGCATGTGGGAAGTCAGAAAGAATTTAAAAGATTCTGACTTTGATAGAGAGATAGTGTCTTTTGCATTCAAAATGAGTTCTAAAATAAGTAGGATTTGTTTTCAGCTGGTGATATCAAGCTGATTTTAGGATTATTGAGATATCTTGTGGTTGAGAAGGGCTGCTGTCCTGAGCCCATTCGCTGACCTCTCCTCACCTCACCATTCTCTCCTTAGACTCCCAGGGGTCTCCCACAAGTAACTGAAAGTGTGGCCACCTGTGTGGGGGCAACTTCAGACTCTCTTCAGCGCCGGGAGCAACAATAGTGACATCTTTGCCTTAGTGGTTGTGAGTTATTTTTAGTATCTGCACTAACTGCTTGTTAATTAATAAACAGGACAGGATCTCCCCGGTGGTGCAATGGGGTAAGCGCAGCGCTGTGGAGCTGTTGGCAGCTGCTATGATGCCCGCCGGGAGATTCCCACATGATGCAGCAGACCTCTCTTGCCTCACCCGCTGCTCCCCTCAGCAGTGTACTTCAGTGGGTCTGCCTGTTCTGCTCCCCACTCTGTGTCTGATGAACCCTCTCACTGCCCCACACCTCTGGTCTGCACCGCAGCTTGTATGCATGAATAAATAAATCTTAAAAAATAAATAAATATGGGAGTCTTTAAAAAATAATAAACAGGACGACGCAGATATGGCTAAGTGATACAAAAAGATAGAAAAAAATGATACTGAATTCACCACTTTTCATCACTGTGTGCTGGCCTTTCAGTTGGCAAATCCAAACAAGACAATTTGAAAGATTTGCGGCACTGTTGTGCCTGAAACACAGTAAGTGCTGAACAAATGTTCGCAGTTACTATTATTATATCCATTGCACTGGAAGTAAAACTTACTTTTTGAATGATGTCAGAAAGGAGGTCCTGGTGAGTGTCATTTTCACATTCTTTCTGCCTTACTAAAGGCCAGGCAGTGTCACTACCATTTTTTCATATTTATATTTTTCTTTCCAGGTACCATCTTCACACTCTGCCTCTGACATACCCCATAGCCAGTATCTCACAGGACATTTGGTGCCCAAGTTTTTGTGACCACTGTCCCCCAGTTTTCTAGTCATGATCACTTGGCTCTGAAAGCCAGGGGGCTTTTATTTCTGGGAACCCATAAGACCGACAATCAAAGAGATAGTTCTTGGCAACCTACTACCCCCCAAGCACTGCGCAGAGCAGACAGACACTGCCCCAGTCTTTCTGTGAAGAAGGCCTTTTGCTCATGCTGGCACGTCAGCCAAGAGGCCGACTTCAGCTTTGCACACATCTAGCAAAGTACAGAGGTGCACAGGGAGTAGACTGGGGGTTTCACATTGGCATTCTCCACCTGCTTCACTATAGCTTACCACTGTCTCCCAGAAAGGATGTTTACACTCCACTGGAGTCCCGGTTTTGCTAGTATTGTCCAGGGACTCTTCCAGATTGTGAGGTCTGGTTGTCAACAGGGCTTATACTTGTGGCCCCACCAGATTGTATGTATTTGCATACTTTAAAGGCTGCTGCCTCAGAGTCTGTTTTTCAATCAGCCTAAATCTAGGTCTAACTGAGATTCCCCTTTTTGGGATCCTCCTAAGCCTTTGCACACCCTCAACAAAAATAAAATAGGTTGTTTGTATAATTATAAAATTTCATGAGACTGTAAGAAGCTGGGACATGGCTAAACAATAAGGCTTATCTCCTACATGAAGCCAGCCCCTCAAGACTGGGAAGAGTGACTATTTCATCTAATGCACAGAAAGAGACACAGAAAATCAAGAAAATGAAGAGATAGAATACTATGTTCCAAATGAAAGAACAAGATAAAACCTCAGGAAAAAAATCTAGATGAAAGCACAGTTTTATACAGTTCCTGAAATGTAGAAACAGAACTCAGATGCAGATGAGAAAAGGGCCACAATCCACACTTCCAGTCACTGTTCCTATACTCCACATACAGACAATATGACTACAAGTACATCTTCCCAGCAGCAGGTGCGATGATTCTACTTGTGCTGATATTTTATCAGTTATGTGTTAAAAGTTGCAATCTTAATTTTATTAAGCATGGATGTATTTTAACCATGCAAATATGCTTGAAAGTATCTGTGATAAAATGTAACTCAATCTATAATCTTTTATTAAATTGCTAGAAATCAAGAAATGGTTCTTCATGTGTTACGTGTTTCAGCACCTAGGACATTTTTATATATTATATTGATAGGGATATAAAATGTCACGTTAAAACATTAAATAGATAAATATTCTTATGTTAACCTTCTAATGTCATTTCTAAGAATTTACCCTACTAATATGCTGACATATAAAAGCAATTTCATCTATAAGAATCAAATCATAACAGTTTTTTAGGGGAGTAACAAATTTAAAAGCGATAAAAGCCTATAAATAGGAAAATAGAAGAAACATTTGTATTAAAATATATAATTCATAATGAAACATCACCTTATATGTATTACTATAGGAAAATCTCCAAGTAATATGAATAAAGCATGTTGCTGAAGAGCAAGTGGAGTAGATTACCAACTTAAGAAAATAAAAAAAAGCATATGTTCTTTGACAAAAATGTGATTATGTATGTTTATCTATGCATACACATGGACAACATATACACACAGTGAAAACATAAGAAACCACTTATATTTGTTGCCTTTTGGTGTAGAGAACAAAAAGTTAGGAAACAGGACAGGAAAAAATATAAATTTCATCTTTCTGTATTTTGTGCAATGTATGAGGGCCATTTATTAAAAATAATTTTTACATAGAAATAAAATTAATTCCTTTATTAACTGCTATTGGTCTAGAGCCCAGAGCTATGGATAATAGAAAGCCATGATTTATACCGTGCTCCCTGTCTTCCTCCTGCTCACTATTAATACGCCTCAAGTAAATGAAAAAATGGGGACTTGGGTGAAGAATTTCATATGCCCTAGGATTTCTTGGCCTCTTCAGTGTAAAAACCTTACTTTTAATTTGACTTAGGGCTTTAGAAGGCTAGACTTAACAGTGAATTCTATACTTTGCTTAAATATTTCCTCCAAGCACTACACTAAAATCTGGGGAGAAGCTTATAATCAATGCTTCTGGGGATTCTAAGTCCTATTCTCATTTCTCTGACAGAAGTAGCCAGCAGGGTGCATACAGAATGTTTGCTGCCTTGTTTAATATTGTACCAGCATTTGTTTCCACATTATTTATGTGTACATATGCTTTTAAATAACACTGCAGAATTTGGCGGTAAAGTGGTTTACTTCTATATAAAAACAACATATTTATATTTTATTGAAAACATTTTTTTCTGATTCATGTAATGGTTTTAAAAAACAAAAAATAAGCTTTATGCAATTCATACTTGACACTAAAGCAGAAAAAAGAGTGCAAATAAGTGTGATAAAGAAAAAGAAAGTGGCAAAAAGAAGAAATTATTGATGTCTATTGAAGACGATAAGAGACTTTATTTGGGGGTAGGGGGAGCATTGTAAAGTTGTAGGGGCCACTGTAGTAAGGTTTTGCAGTGGTAAAGGATTGGACTCAGCTGGGCAAGTGAAATTTATAGCCAAAGTGTGGGGTAGGGACCTATGGATGGAAAATTACTGAGAGGAGATAGAAGGATAAAGAAGATGCCAACTAAACTGTCCTAATAGAATTCTTACTAAAGACATACCATGATGATCAGACATCAACTGGAAAATTGTTGAGGATGAGGAAGGAACCTGCTTAGATATGGAGGGTTATCACATATAGGAGATGGCATTTCTTATCAAAATGGTATAGGCAGGATTCTTGCTAAACCTGGTTTCACAAAGAAGTACACAGGTGACCTACAATAAGGTTCAAGAGCCCAATTAAAGTTTTGGTCAAATAAAGAATTGTTTGCAATTTTTTTTTTTGGCCAGGTAGCAAATACCCTGATCTTGATTTTAAAGAAGTTAATGAATTAATCCTTACATACAAGACATCTCGCTGAATTGAAGATAGATTACTTAAGATTTTGAAGTAAAGGTACTATTTTTTTTATATAGTGCAAAGTAAGGAATGGTTTCCTTATTTATGAAATATGAAATAGTTTATGTAATTTCTTTAGGTGCTTTTACATTTACTGGTACTTCTTTGTCTATCAGTGCCTTATTAATTCTAACTTAGTGCTACAGATAATCAAGAATACTTCTATGCATCAAGTTTAATTTCCCTTTCTCCAATATATTGCAGTACTATAGTATCCATTTTTTATTATTATTTCAAAGCTGCTTATCATGATTATAAGGATGAGACTTCTGCTATATCCTTTGCCCTCCTAAGACAAGAGACCAGATAAAAGAATGATGCCTTACCTAAAAGTGTAACGAAATTAACAAATGTAAATATTATTTGGGCCTCCCCGGTGGTGCAGCGGTTAAGCGCTGTGCTGTGGAGCTGTCGGCAGCAGCCATGCGAGTTCGATGCCCGGCCGGGGAGAATCCCACATGGTGCGGCAGACCTCTCCTGCCTCACCCGCTGCTCCCTTCAGCAGTGTATTTCTGATCTGCCTGTTCTGCTCCCCACTCTGTCTCTGGTGAACCCTCTCGCCGCCCCACGCCTCTGGCCTGTACCCCAGCTTATATGTATAAATAAAAAATAAATCTTTAAAAAAATGTAAATATCATTTTACTTTTTTTAGCATGTTTCTGTTTGGTTATTTGTTTTTAATGTTAGTGAAAGGAACAAGCATAAAGCAATACATGGTCCAGCAGTTTCTAGTAGGGTCTTATCTTTCAAAATTAATCACCTTTAGGGCCTGCCTGGTGGCACAATGGGTTAAGTCTCAGCACTATGAAGCTATCTGCAGCCACTGCAGCACATGTTGGATCCCCAGCCCAGGAGCTGACCCACATGGCACAGCAGACCTCTCCTGCCTCACCTGCTGTTCCCCTCAGCAGTGTATTTTAGTAGATTCAGCTGTTATGCTCCCCACTCTGTCTGAATCCTCTCACATACACCCCCTCCACACCTCTGGCCTACACCCCAGTTCTTGTATGCATAAATAAATAAATATTTTTTTAAAAAGGAATTAATCATCTTTACTTAGTGCTTGTGTGCATAGATGTGGGTGTGCATGTAATGCAACAGTTCTGGCCCAGGCACCAGGCATTTCTCTTAATTGAATGAGCAAATTAATATATACTGCTGTGTAGAAAGAGATGGGTCTTTAATCAAAATAAGCTACTGTGAGTAAGGATGGGGTTGTAGGTTTGAAGAACCTGGATCTATAGACAGGGAAGTGAGTAAAAGATGGGATAAATATTACAGGAGATGATTTATGAATAAACTGTAAAAAGTAGCATTAGCCCCAATTCTGGATAGGTTTTATAAATGTGCTAATTTTCCTTATTTTCTCTCAACCATTCAGTACATATAGATATAACTGTGATGATGGAGGTGGACCTCAGGTCACAATAAAGGTATCATATTTTTGTAATTTTATAGACATAGCATTCCATTATTTATCTTGAAGTAAATAGAAACTAATATGAAGATAGCCCAAGCAGTGGAGATAAATGCTGGCTAAATTAATAAATATAAACAAATATAACTTAAAATACTCTTTGTTACTAACTACTTAGATACTTTGGGCAAAATAGTATTTACTTTCTTATTTTTTAAGCAATTCACATACTTCAGTTCTTCAACCACCTTATTTTGGGAGACTTCTTTCTAACAGTCAACATCTATTGCATGTTATTGCTAAATGAATGCATAAATTTCCCTTTAAATCCTTCTTAATTACAATACATCAAGTAACCACAAGGGCATTTGCAAAGGAACAAATTTGCATACTGGGTAGATTGGACCTATCACTAGAGACAAAGATGATTATTTGAACTGCTTTGTCAATTATATCTGCTCACACAAAAAGAAATAAAGAATTAAGGAACCCGCTTAGATGTATACTACATCAAAATTACACTTTTATTCCAATTCGCTAGTTCTTTTTAGATGAAAACCTTTTGGTTTGATTTTGTTTGATTGATCAAAATAAATTATTTAACCTGATCACAGAAGTATTTAGCAGAGACAAAGCAATACAAAGCACCCGCCACACCTCAATACAGATGATACAGTATATAATCTATATATATAAAGCCAAAAAGGGACATGATGACAATGATCTTCTATACTACGGAAAATTGACCAAAGCAAAAATAACCAAGTTTTTATTGCATATATTAATTTTAAACTTTGTTTTGTTTACAATATTCCACATCAGCAAACAACAAAAGCAACACTAGACTCATACATGTCTCCACATGTTAGGGAACCAGCCGCTCTTTAGTACTAATTGATTTGCAACCAGTGCAGATAATCAGGACATGACTTGTAACCTAAAAAGTTTGTTTTGCTGACCCTTTATGGCTTAATGTTGACATTATTGCTAATAGATTTTACTTATGGAACTATACATGATTATATCCATTCTCTAGTCAAATGCACCTTTTCCTGACATCTGTAGAAATGAAAGAGTTTTATATTTCCTAATGGAACTGTACTGCTTGTGATTGCAAAGTCAATGTCCCTGGGTCAGGTAGATAAAGGCAAAGGGGGCGTTATTTTAAAGGTAAATGGAGAGAAAATCTATTTGTGTTCCCTAGAATAGTACTTCAAATGCCATCCTTGGGAAGATTTTCCCACTAAATGCTCTTCCTAAAAACACAGAGTTATGTGTGAGGCTCAAATATAGAATTCTTCATGGCATTTAGAGAGAGTGAATTTCTGTTCAGAGGCAGCATAGAACATAACAGTGACCCCTAAACATAGTGGTCAAGGAGCCAGATGGTCATGGATACTCTTAGACTATAAAGACAGTGGAGTCATTTGCATCAAGGAGGAGCTCAAATATACCAAAGGAGGTTACACAAAGCAGAGGATCCCAAAAACCTATATCCCATGGGCAAGTAACAATTTGCATTGATATAAAGCACACAATTTATTTTGTCATTTAGAGGAATTTTAAAAAGAATAAAATTCTAAGGTCAGTTTATGGAACACAGGGTAATAACATTTCTCCCCAAGTTTTAATAGCATCCCTTCCCTCCTTTGGTGTCACTCAGGTTTTTTTCTCACTCAGTGGTATTTGTGTAGTTGTCAATTATGTTTCCATATTCCTCCAGTCACAGAGTATGGCAGCTAAAGCAAAACTAACTTGAGTTCTTCTCAATAACATTCCAAATTATGGACAAATTAAGAGAGACTCTTTATATCAGGGATTACAAATTCAAAGTTTGGATCTGAATTTGTCAATGTCTCTACATGTTGAAAACAGACAAGAATAAAGAAACAGATTAGGAAGAGTTAGAGAAGACTACTGGTGATAATGAAATATTCATTCAGATCCAGATACTGTGATTTTCCTATTCCTTTCATTCTGTGAGAATTCTTCCCAATGAAATAAGCAAATACTATCCTTTTAGTTCAAGGCAGATTGATTGAGAGGATATATGTAATTTTCAACAGAATGAATTGTGACTAATATAAAAGAAAGGACCATGTGCCTGAATAAAGACAAATTTTCCATTACTGTAACATTATTTGTAATAGCTAGAATATAAAAATAAGCTGAGTGCCCACTGACAGGGAACTAGATTAAGATGTGGTATATCCACACAATGGAATATTATTTAGCCATAAGGAGAATATTATTTAGTCATATATACAGCAAAACGGAAAGAGTTTAAGGAAATTATGTAAGATAAAGTTAATTAGGATGGCAAAAACAAATTGGACATTTGCAGAACATATAATTTGGCAAAATAAAATACTAGAATTAGCACACACAAATAAATGGTGTGAGATTTCTGAGGCTAAGAGGATCAAAGGGTTAAGAGGGAGTAAGCCTTGGTGGGTTATCTATTATGAAAACACTGTCTATAGTAACATTGTTGACAAGTTTGTTGACAGAATGTTTTGAGAAAGGGGATGAAAAGAAATGTTTGGTTTGATGTGGAAAAAGAGAAGACTTTTGAAAACGTTATTTTCAAAAGCACCATCACAGAAAATAGTGTATATTTATTCTAGTGGAGCCTGATGAAGGGGGACTACACAGGCCCCAAATTCCTGTGCATAGTGTGAAAAAACTTTCAAAGTATTTGAAGTATCTATTATAGTCACAGAATGGACTAAATTGGGGGAGTGAGTTTTTTGTCTCTGGGGGTAAGCAAAATCCCTAGTCATCAAGGACTTTTAGGTGAAAAATACATAAATTAGATATTGTGGTACTTCACACTTAAAAATCTATGAGTCAGAATACAATGATATATAGAAAAAAATTTTAATGATTAGAAATTTTAAAAAGGTAAGTTGCAATTTACATATACTGTATTATATATGAGAAAAGAAGTTGGTCATATAAGAATGTTGAAAAACAAACTAAACATACATCATAAATGCATTACTAAATTTAGGTTGTCTTTCACTGATTTGTTTTTAATGTATTTAGGTAGCACAATTCTACACCTTACTGCTGAAGTGAATTCAGCATGAAAATTGAGGTGGAATATGGCTACAACTGCTTCAGTGAGTACTGTATGAGTGATTCATATGTGAAACAATTTATATACATATTAAAGACTGAATTTTGTAAAATTAGTTTTCAATACTATTGCTATAAATAAACCCCTTTATATAATGTCAGATTATTTAAACTAAGAATGATGACAAGTAGCAGAACAAAATAAGGAGAAAGAATGAAACAAATAAAATCCAAATCTCTAAAATGTTAATCCTGAAATTGAGACAAATTAAAAATACTCAGTAGGATTTTTGTAAAACTGCCAAGACTTGTAGCTTTTACGACCTGCAACAGTCTGACAGTTTAGTTGGATAAGAAATGGAGTTCTTGGTGGAGTGTCACTTGCTACATTTAGTTCACAGATACTTTTATTACAATTTAAAAATAAATAACTTATTAGATAACTATAAGATTTCTAAGAGGTTATTTGGTAAATGATTGAAACATAAATCTAAGAACTTATTTATTTTTAAAGATTTATTTATTTATGCATACAAGCTGGGGTACAGGCCAGAGGTGTGGAATGGCGAGAGGGTTCACCAGAGACAGAGTGGGGAGCAGAACAGGCAGATCAACCAAATACACTGCTGAGGGGAGCAGTGGGCGAGGCAGGAGAGGATTCTCCCCAGCCAGGCGACATCGATACTGCTGACAGTTCCACAGCACAGCGCTTAACTGCTGTGCCACCAGGGAGGCCCTATGAACTTATTTATATAAACAAAAAGAAGCATTTCTGTTTTAACACCAGTTGTTAATCATTGGTTTAACATCAATACTGATGAAACAGAGAAAGTAATTTTTTTAATTTTATTAAAAAATCAAGAATTTAAGACATCCCATTAGAAGCTAAGAAACCAAGAATCAATTAAACCCGGAGTTAAATCCCTGAGAGGTTTTAATATTTGGATCCTGCGTTAGACGATATTATAATGCCTTGTTGCAAAAACTAATCGTTTGCCAATTTGGGATGAATGTCTCAGAATAACAATGAATCAGCCCAGAAATAAAGCCTTGAGAAATGTTTTCATTACCAAACCCCTCCCGAACACTTTTTCTTGGAAGTCTGGAGAGACTAGCTAATCATAGTTCAGATCTATATCATCCCCAGTTCCACCCAAAATATAAACCCATAGAGCCTTCCATTCCATCTTAGTCCCTTCCTTTAATAAAATTACCACGGTAGCTCTGACAGAAACATGTGCCCCATTCTCTCTTAATTTCAGTTTTATACATGATTTATAATAAAATCCTTTTCACATACAAACCACTGTTCCCTCTCATTTTCTCATTCTCAAGCTTTGTTTATCAAATTCAGTTTGTCCTTGAGTGATCAGATTCTATATCAATACACTTTTTACAACTTTCTTAACACTCTAGTGCTAGTACTTTCACATGGAACACACTGCATTATAATTACTAGGTTTCTTTGTAGACTATAACTTCAGTGAGGTTAATATTCATCACATAATTGCTGTGTTCAACATAGATTTAATATTTGCTAAGTAGGTAAACAGAGGCAGGAAAGAATGAAGAAGAGAAGAAGAAGAAAAGAATGAGAAATGGAGTAAGAGGGAAAGAGAATGAAAGAAGGAATACAAATCTAGGAGGAACAAAATAATGCACATATATATAGGGAAAAATGCAATGTAATCATGGCATTTAATAACAGCACCGTTGTGGGTATTAAGTTCAAACTGGAAAAAAAAAATGTGGAGGAAATTTGGAAATCTCTGTAATCAGTCCATGGGGACTAGAAGGGCCATGAATCATGAGAGAAGCAGGTCAGGAGGAAAGAGTCTCAAACCATGATTACAAAGGTGCCAATCTGAGTGAGGTGTCATGTGTGCCTTATAATTACTAAAGCCACAGTGTCAACGCCAAACTTAACTGAAAATAGATTGAAATGTTCTCTCAACAACACTGTTAAAATTATGAGTACATAAGTTCTGATTCAAAGGGCATGATTAGGCAAGGAACACGTTTTGATATTGTAAACCAGCAAACCTAAAACAGAAAAAAAAAAACACCAAGACTCTCCTGGTTAAGCTCACGGAAAGCCACACAATTGCCCCCCTTATATGCGTAGTTGAAAAAGGAGCTCCAATTCAGGAATAATCTTTACTTGGACTATGCTAAGCAAGAATGCCCATTTGTTCCAGAGGTTGCTTCTGTAATAAAATATTATTGGTCTGAGGTAATTACAATCTTTTTTCCCCCAAAGTTTTATGTTAATATGTCAACACTTTTATGTTTCTCATTCTGATGCTGTTAACTATATCTCTTATGACCCGAGCTTAAAAACATTACCTAAAAAAACTGCCTTATTTATGCATTTATACCATTTTATTTTTCCTAAAAGGCAAATGCTCTTTCCAGAGCAAAGAGGACAACTCTTTTCAGTGGAAAAATGCTAGTTTTATCATATCAGTCCAGTTGAAATCATTGCTCTATTTTGCTTAAGATTAAGAGTTTACTGCTGGTCACCCAACCATTTATACTACTTACTATGAACTTAATGATTTAATGGTTTCTAGTTAATAAAATACTGTTAATTTTAAGAGGCAAATTATTGCCAGAACAAAGTAATTTATCTTTCCAACATCAAATATAAAAAGAGAGTTGTAATATAAAGCACATGAAAAACCATTCACCTTGTAAATACCACTTTTTTCAATATATTGCCTTCCCCTGGAATTGTATTAACTATCCTTTTGAACCATTGCTATGAATACAGCCTCAACAGAACAACATACTTACTTCTAGAAAAACAAATATATCCATGTATAACTAGATATTTCAAGTATTCAATTCATGCCAATTTTATTTTCTCCTGGTACAGTTTTCTTAAAGTGATGGTTCGCTCACAAACAAGAGGTTATAGATTCAGCAAACTTTTTCCAAATAAAAATATTTAATCAGAACATTTTAAAACTAAACATTTCTGCTACATACCCACTTGTCTTTCATTAGGTTGTACTCTTCTATCCAATTAGTCATGTCTCTTCATTTGTAGTATCAAATGTCTTGATGGTTCTTTTCCCCCTCTAGGCCTTATTTTCCCCTACATTATTCTAGTTTATGAAACATAATTTATGTAAATTTCCTTTATTATTTTCCAGTAATATTCATAGGATAGTTGAATCTAAGCTTTTACTCATTGTTATCAGTGATAACTGCATGCTAGCATGATTTACTATGCAATCCTGTATAATTCTCATAATAGTCATTGTAATCTATAGTAACTACAGGATGCATATGTCTGATAGGAGGAAAAGAATAAACTATCAAGGGTAGAATTTGCTAAAACAGCAGGAGTTATAAAATGAGGAGTACTTTATTCTTAGTGCATGCCTTAGTAGGTGTTTAACTGATCCCAGACTATTCATTTGAGTATAAACAACAAAAAATTGGTTAAATTATAACTGTTTAAAAGTATCAGTGAGCTAAGCTATGAATAATACTTAAAGCTCCACAGTGAAGAAAAAGCAGGAAACTAGGAAAGAAAAGATGATTAAAACTGACCTTTATCTTGAGATGAAATTTGACTTTGGTTTCAGAGTCTCACAGGGCATAAATAATAGTAGAAAAAGTTCAGAGATTTACCAAGTTAGAAAACCTGCAGAGATACTCCCTACAAAGTCAATCTTTCCTCACCCAAAGTTGGAATTCCAAAGTAGTACACACACAGCATATGGGTGGGACTAGAAACAAAACAAACTTATTAAATCACTGGCAGGGAAATTGCCTGGCATACCTTGGTGCTGACTAGGGAGACAAATGAGACTCAATATTGAGATTTCTAACCTCACAATGGTTTAGAAAATTTGCAATGAAATTTTGCCTAGGTGGCACTAAATAAACAATGACAAAACTTTAATAAAATGAACTCAAAAAATCCAATCGAGAATTTAAAGTGGCCAAGGGAGATTCACTTCCAATATAACCAAGTAACTCCATCTCTCCTGCAGATATCAACTATTAACTAGAAAAAATTTGCGAAGACAATGAACTGAGAACACCAGAGAATATAAAAAGTAAGAGAAGCCTTAAGCATTTCAAAGATGGCACTATGTAGAGCAGCTAAAATGTTGATGATAGCTGAGTTCTTTCTGTGTTAAAGAACTAGAGGGCAAATTTCAGGGCAACCAGAGTAACTGGAAAGTGAGGGAAGAATAGCCTCAAATGACTGACAGTGCACAGTTTTCTTGCTGACCCTGGGATCATGCATATGTGAGAGATTCAAGCTAAGGAAAAAATAACTTACCCGAGGTCTGAGTTGCTGCATAAGAAATGGAATTTGTAGTTTGAGACTACCCAAACCAATTGCTTGTTAAGAAATAAACTTAGGTGTTCATTAAAATAATATTAAATGACCTAATATCACCACAGTATAACATTTACAATACCCAGGATTAAATATAAAATTATTCAACATGTGCAAAAACAGAAAAATGTGACTTTAAAAAAATTATATTTATGTATGCATACAAGAACTGGGGTGTAGGCCAGAGGTGTGGGGGTGGAGAAGATTCACCAGAGACAGAGTGGGGAGCAGAACAGGCAGATCTACTGAAATACACTGCTGAGGGGAGCAGCTGGTAAGATAGGAGAGGTTAGCTCTCCTACGCCATGTGGGTTAGCTGTGCCATGTGGATTAGCTCCCTGGCTGGGAATCAAACTCATGCCTCAGTGGCTGGAGATAGCTTAATAGTGCTGAGACTTTAACCCCCATGCCACCAGGGAGAAATAATTTTCCACTTGTTTTACAATTGGACATCAAAAAGACAAAAATATATCACATTTCTTATCAATAGCCTTTGAATGATTGGTGATGAAATTAGAAAGTATGTTATGATTTAATAAGCTTAATAGACATTGAAGTTCTTTCATTGTATGTACACTTCTTAATGCGAAAATTTCATGCATGATGACAGATATTAAAGCAATGTTTTGAACTAAATTTAGGCCCGAAACGTCAATTCCCTGCAACACAAACTCTTAAACCAATTGAAAAAATACTTGATATATACATTTTTTGGTAAGAAGTATTATTTCTTCTGTAAATAATATAATAGATTATTTCATGTGTTAAATGCAAAAAAGAAAAAAATAAAACTTTAACTAAACTGATCCTATCAGCCCTAACTTAAATACAGAAATAATTCAGTAGCATTCCCTGCTTTCTACCACTTTCTGCTTATATATATATAGCATGACTCTTCTTTCCACTGGCTCCCACCTCTCCTTTCAAACTAAATTTGTGACATCTTCCATGACTGTCCTACAGTAAATACATTCCACCCTCTGTAGCTCGGA
This sequence comes from Scalopus aquaticus, assembly GCA_004024925.1. Lineage (NCBI taxonomy): Eukaryota > Metazoa > Chordata > Mammalia > Eulipotyphla > Talpidae > Scalopus > Scalopus aquaticus. Next base: position 103,973 of record PVIJ01005111.1, read on the forward strand.
ACCCTGCTCATCATTTAGCAGAATATTAACCATATTGCATCATCCATTCATCAAACAATTTTATCCTCCCTGCAGTCAATTCCTGTTTGCTGGAAACCCAAGTGTGAGTTGTGTCTTTCTGTAGTTAGTATTTAGCACAGATCCTTGATTAAAGGGGAAGTCCTTAAATGTTGGTGATGATTAAATATCGGAGATGATGTTGCTTCAGTGTTCAATGTTTAGATTTATTTTTAATTTAGGAAGGATGAAAAGTTTCTCTTCAACTCATGTTCATTTTTTCTTAAACAGGAGCTAATGTTCCATATTATTTTTGTTACTGCTCGTCATTAATTCATAATTTGTTTTCTCAAACTGATAATTCAAAAACTCAGTTATTAGCTGTCTGAAAGTGGATTTGTTTCTATAAATAAGCTGACAAATCAATTTTAAATGATATTATGCAAAAATAACAATGATAGTTAACAATTTACATATGAAAAGATTATTGGCCCCAGGGTTAAGGTATGGAAGAAGCTATAGGAAAGCACACAATATGAATAGAGTGAAAAGTACCCAGATAAATAATTGGACTGTCTTATGGTAGGTGATATTTATTGATACTTCCTTATACTCTCATGAATTATCTTTCTATTATTTCTGTACATACTCAACTTTACTTCTGAGCCTAAAACTGAGACCAGTGATTTAAAATAAGATCACTTTCTAAAAAAAATCACTTTCTCCTCTGAACAATACTAATGAAATGAATATATTTTTTGTTCTTCCTTTCTATTAATTGTATTTTCATTCCAGTTTTTTTTTAAGTTTCCTTATATTAACGGACAGAATACATATTATTTCTAGTAATTGGATATGATGCTGTTCAGAATATTTATATGAGCAGTATTATTCTTCCTGCTTTACAAATTAGTGAATTTACATTCCCAAAAACACAATTTCTCAACCCCTTACCTGACCTGGCCATAGACAAACTTTCTAAAGTGAAGAAATAATCACTTTTTAATGACAGGATCTTATTTTTAAAGTTATGACAAAATGCAGAAAGAATCTCAAAAATTTGGAGATCATCAAAGGCAGCCACCCGTGCTCCTTAGAATTGGTAACTTCTGGTTAGGGATCCCTCTGGAGACAACTAGTAGGGTCTTACCAAAAGAAAGTGGTAGTAGAGAGATTACTAGAAAACAAAAACATAATTGGAGAAAATCTAGACTAGTTATTTGGGAAATGAGAAGCAGAATAAAATTCAAGATAAATAACTGCAATCTTATAAATCATTTAGTTTAAAATCTTAATTTTAATATATAGTAGACCATCTTACTCATGGTGAACAAATATCTGATTCAGGGAGCTCAGAATTGGGCTGCATAATGAGGTTTGGAAATTTTGCAGTGGTTTAGAATCTTTCTTGTATTAGTTTGTTGAGGATGAGTTAACTTTCAGTTTGTTTGACATGAAATTAATGTCCTCTATATTTTAGAGGGATGATAAAGTAGAGCTAAATATTTATACTCCTTAAAATGCACAAAATCCCACAAAACAGTTTTTAAAATGAAAGAATGAATTTTGCAAGACAGAAACATATGTAACCTTTTGATATGAAAGTGTTAAGGAAGATTTTTAAATGTCTAACTTCATCACAGTAACTTAAGGCTCCGAAATGATCTGGCTCATTAATACATTAAGTCTTCTTAACGAAAGGGCAAGACTAACCAAATACTCTTTTTTTTGTGTGTCTTTATTCATTCATTTAGCATAAAATTAAGAACAAAAGGAACTTCTATGATTAATGACCTCTGCTAATCACTTCAGTAGAAGACATGAAGACATTTTTTAAATTTTATTTCACTAACAAATTAAGTTTGTGTTAATCATAAATGTCACTCATGCAAATTAGGCATAAATATTCAGAGTGATCTATATTTTATCAGTTGTAACAGAGAGCTTGTCACTCAGTGTGGGTTTAAACAAGCAATTAGTGCATAAGTTATTAAACATTTTAAACAAATGGGCTGCATCAAACCCAAATTAGGAGAGTTCAAAGAAATTTCACAACATCTTGATTGCACAGGTGTCTGAACTGCTGAGAATTTCTGCATTCTTAAAAGGTAAAATATGTCAGTTTTACATGTTATAATCCTCTTTCAACTCTAGTCTTGATCTTTTCATCCCTAGTCTCTATCTAATCATTTTTTAAAATTATTATCGTAACCTAAGTCTTTTCTGGCATCCCTTTTCTGGAGTTTATGACTTCTAGGGAAATCAGGTAAATAAGAAAAATCCAAGGAGGATCAACTTCTTAAATGGAAGGTATAAAGCAGAGTTCTTCAGACCTTCCTATTAAACCAGGGTCATTTCTATCAGCTGAAACGGTAAGACGCGAGGTAGACTAGGGTTTCTTGAGTGGTAGTGCAACATCAAAATCTCACAATCTGAGATTTCATTTCTTTATAGTTTTCCTTTTAAAGAAAAGTATACTTCAAGGAACAGGCTTCTTGTAACTCATTGGTAACCCTTATTTTTAAGAAATTGCTCATCTCCTAAGACTACAGCCAAAAATGATGACTCAGGCTGAGAAATCACTAATTGCAGCAATTCCTGTAATAGCTAGGATGATCTTATAATTTATTACACCCAAACGGGACAGTTTTGAGAATAAAAGTGTGCTGAATTTTAAAAAGCATTTCTTAACTGTTAAAAATTATTTGTTGGCCTACAAATATATTTAGTTTTATTGGAAGACTTATAAATATCTCTTTAAATTATTTCTAAAAATAAGCTGATATAAATGTATATGTCTTTACTATTTTGCCAAAATTAAGTCAATTATTTCAGCAAAAAAAGGGTGCATGCCCAAATTTATATGCCGTTAGTAATTTGTCTCTAGCTCTATATTCATGGATATTTCCAAAGAAAATATTTTAAAATTTATTTTTAATTTTTTCATAAAATTGCTTGTTATTTTTTTCAGAGTTGTGTGTGTTAGTTAATGCATTTGAAATTATTGATGCCTTTTAAAATAATTTTCACTGTAGGTAACTATATCTTTAAGCGAGGAAATACTCTATAATGTTCCAGTTCCCATATGCTCAGAGCAGTTTTCTGTTATAAAAATATAAATAGTTGATTCCAAATATTTTCACAAATATATATGTTTATAATATTTATTTATATTCAAAATATATTAAATTTTTTATACTTAAAATTACTTATTTGTAATATAAATTTTCCCTTGGTAAGATCTTTCTACGAAAATTCAGACAATCATCCTCAAAGCATTTTTTTTAAAGAACAAAATTTTTAAGGTAGTTTGTTTCTATTAATGATTATTTTAAATGTTTTGCCAATTTAGATGCTGATAAATGTAAGACCTGTTAAATTTCACTCCATTCTTATATATAATATGATCTTATATAAGCAATTAACATATGTTCTCAGACAACTGTAGGTGAATCATATAATTGGAGTTTTATGGTAAACTTAATGTAGTAGAAACATATGTTGATTTTCAATGATGCACACTTGAAATTATATGTTATTATACTATATAACTTTAGTTAAAAAATAACAAATAAAATGTCAGGGGAGAGACTATCAATTATAGAAAAACAGCAATATGGAAAGTTACAGAAGCAGAGACTATCAAGAAATGAATAAAAATAGTGAAAGTTTGAATTTGAACAATGTTTTTGGACCATATCAGATTAAAAGCCTTGGTTACAAAATATTTTACAAACCCATTTTACTCTCCTGAAATGAAATTCATAAATATTCACATAACCTACCTAAATATAATTTAAAAAACGAATCAATATGATCAAGAAATCTAATGTTGGTTGACGTCATCAACATGGCGGTGAAGGGACGCTAGTATCAACTCTCCCAAAAGACAAGCCGCCTATAAAGAGACATCAGCCAAACCCAGAGAAGATCCAGAAACGCTACATAAATCTAACACCCTCACGGGTGAGTAGAACTTGGAAAGAAGCTAAAAAGACTGATCAAGGAGAAGAAAGAACCACCAGATCCCC